>JBBPMA010001545.1:0-10250 GCA_038090075.1 Xanthoconium purpureum | reverse complement strand
ACATAGATTAATACTAAAAATGTTGAGTTACATTTCCCCTATTTTTCTGTACAGATCTGTAATATTGGGTACCTTTCTTTAGTGGCTATCCAGATCTGTGCAGGTCTGTGAATACAAAGGTTGTTTTTGCTGATGCAGTACTAGTGTCGGAGCAGTCACTGACATGAGATCTACATTGCTACATACCTCGATCTATTCCCTAGAGCACAAAACAGGGCATAATGAGACCAACTGCAAGGTATATCAAAACAAAAGTGCTAAGCGTTCGTTTACCGCAGCCAGGGGGCAAGAGCCATACGTATGTGCCAATGAGGGTCAACACGCAATAGATAGAAAACAGAGGGTGGTAACGGAAGTGGGGGGAGGGGGATCCATAAAAGAGCATGAAGATCAAATGTGATATATCCGTTAGATGGGGGGTAAAAAAAAAACAGCGAAAGCATGCACTGACTAGAAGCAAACAACAAGTAAAAAAAAAAGAAAGAGCAAAAACACATACACCTCCCCCCCCACGTTCAGAACAAACACACAAAGTTGCTCGGGAACACGTGTCGGCCAGCCTGCCTCCGTGTATCGTCCAACAACTCCCCGCTCCACCACCCATCCTCGGGCGTGTCCGTGACAGCAATGATATCCCCCGCCTGAAAATCAAACTCTTCGTCGATCGTCGCAGAGTAGTCGTACAGCGCCTTGACTGGATCACCCATCGCATCACGTGAGCATACGCACCAAAACACAACCATAGAATACGCACCATAAAACAAAATCGGTCGTCCGTCATCCGTATACGTCCCTGTCGGCGGTGGTGGCGCCTGCCCTCTTGGGGCCGCAGGCGACGGCGACCGCCCCATCCCCATCGCCGGACTCGCCGATCGGTAATACGCCGCCGCCGCGTTCGCGTTCCCTGCGTAACCCCGCTGTTGCGGTTGCACCTGGTGCTGCAGCGCACCCGCACCCGCGCTGACGCTGACGCTCGGGGCGAGGTGTCCCACGCTCTGGTTCGCCTGGTGCCCGTGATACGAGCGCATCACAGCGCCGTAGCCGTAATTTGGCTGAGCGGGTGCTGGTACTGGCGCAGGCGCAGGTGCAGGCGCGGGCTGGCCATAAGACTGCGGTGTATGGTACCCCCCGTCGTACGCGGGGTGCTGAGGCGGGTGGCCATAGTTGTATGGCTGAACTTGTCCGCCGCCGCCGTACGTGCCCTGCGCGACGACCGCATAGTCATTGCGCGATGGCGGAGGCTGCTGGGGAGGAGCCTGTTGCTGGGGGTGCGTCAGGGCCCGACTCGAGTCGTGGTATCCGGGATAGGGCTGCGGGGACTGCGTCACCTGAGGAGGCGGCCCGGGCTGCTGATAATGCACTGGCGCCTGTCGGGCGGGCTGGACCATCATATCGTGCACCACCCGTCCGTCCGGACCGAGTGCGATACCAACGGGGTTGGTCGGCGTCACTGGTCGACGCGAAACAGACATGCCGCGGATGAGCGCACCGTTGCCGGGCGGTGCGCTTGCGGCGGGAGGAGCCCCTCTGTTGTAAGGCTGAACAGCCGTCGGGCTGGGGCCTCTTGCAGGCGATTGGGGACGTGGGACCAGCGACTGCGTGCCAACCCCCGGATACCCCCCTCTGCTCGTCGGACGAGGGGCACCCTGATCGGGGTTCTGGTTGACGATCGGCGGAGGCGGGCCGGCATACGAGTTGGATCTACTGCGAGGTTCACCTGGGAAGGGACGCTGGTACCCGCCCACGATTTGCTCCACGGGGATATTCGACGTCGAAGGTGGTACCGAAGGAGGGGGCGGTGCTGCAAACACAGCCTTGGGCGGGTTAGGTGACCCAGAGCGTGATGGCCCCTGCGCGGGCGTGTACGACCCAACGACCATCTCAGCCGAGTTACGGAAGTCACGTGGTGCAGCGCTGGCGCTTGTCGTCGTCGTAGGCGTCGACAACGAGTCGTTGGTGCCCTTACGCGACTCGACAGACGATGGCGGGCCATCCCGACGGATCGTGTTCTTTCTTGCAGACCCACTGGCAGCAGCGGCCGTACTCAACTCTGCCATCTGCTTGACCAACGGATCCTGTTCGCCTACCGGAGGCGACCTTCGCGGTTGACTGGTCTTCTGTTGCTGTGGGTCCTTGTTCGGGTCAACATCCCAGGTGCGATCACCGATGACAAGCTGTGTGTTGGAGACCGTCGGATCAACAGGATCACCTGCTGAAGCGGGCTGGGCGGCTACCGGAGCGATGCTCTGGCGTCTCTGAGGTTGAGGGTCTCGGGTAGGGGATACGTGTCCGTTGATGCCATTCGTCTGCGACCGAGGACTCGTGGTAGACTTTTGGGTCGCACTTCTTGACAAGGCAGCGGCGTCGGCAGCCGTGTTGCGAGGTGCAACACCGCTGGTTCCGGCGCCTACACCAGCGTGGTTCATGTCATCGTAGGCTTCGTCGTCCTGTGCGAGCGTCGCGGCGCGTCCGGGTCTCTGCGTGGCCCGGATGAAGCTGGAGGGTCGAGTGACGATCCGGCTCAATGACACCGGGGGTGCGTCGGTGTTCGCATAGTTGACGAACATGGGGGGCTCAGGGATCGCATTCCCTGTCCCATAATCCCGCACAAAGTTCTCCATATCTTTTTCAGGCTCTAATTGTTCCAAAGCGAGACGCATTTTCTCGCATGACTAGCGTTGAAATGAAAGATGAGTCAACCCCGCCCGAGTGATGATGCAAGCAAATACGCACCTCGTCGTCCGACACACACACCGTCGACACGGCGTTGGCATATGCCCACATATTATCCTTCATAAACTCGATCCTCTCCTCCTCGAGATCCTGACACACATCACAAAACGCCTTCCAATCCTGTTCCCACTTGAGCATCGTGTCCTGTAACGTCCGTGTCGAGTGGGCATAATCATTCTCGTTGACCTGCACCGTCTGTTGCGCCCGCTCCAACTTGAGATGAATCTTTTCCAGATCCTTGCCCTGCACGAGCGTCGACTGCGCCGTGTACGAGTTGATGCGCAGACAGTCTGACTCGTACTTTTCGCGCGCTTTGCTGGCTTGTTGGTCCTTGGTCTGTTTGGCCTTGAACTCTCTCTCGATCGCAGATTGATAGACTTTTTTGTGGTGTTGTTGTCTGGCGACAAAGGCGCCGACCTGGCCCTCCAGGTCCGTTCGAATTTGCTGTGCGACTTGGGAATGGTATCCTGCTTGTTTGTCGGTCTCGAGGCGGAGGGTGTCGATCGAGTTACGCAGTTCCCTGTCGAGGTTGATCAGAAGGCGAGGGGGGATGAATTGGACGCACATACCCGATCTCGTCTTTTCCGATCGCCATCTTGGCTAGTTTTGCGAGCCGTTTGGCGTAGTCTTCCTCGATCGACGATCTGACGGCGAACGTGAGCGAATGGGACGTACTGGGGACGAGGTGCGCATAGAAGAGGGAGCGACGTACCGTTCTTTCCAAAAGTTGCGTAGTTCTTCCATGGTACGAGCTGCGCCGCGCATGCGTGCAAAGAGGACGTCGACCCCGCCATCGCCCGCGCCCCAAAAGGAGTTGCAAAAGTCCAAGTCGCGGGCAGAGGTATCTGGGGACGTCGTGCGAGCATATCTAGCCAGGGAGGTCGTGGATGACTGCCGTCTGGCAGACATGATGCGAATGTGATACTTGTTCAGTCGTCGTGGCTGGTCGAAAATGCAGCAGATGAAGAACACTGCGGCAAATGGGTAGAATCAGGAGCACGGTTTAGAGGAACGTTGACAATGACGACGAGGACGAGGACGGGGCTGTTGACGGCGTGGTCTCTCTCGCGCCCACTCGTGGCAGTGTCTCGGATGGACAATGACCACCGCCACCCTCACACGCAAGCAAAGGATACATTTCATTCGCGCAAGACTCGTACAAATACAGCAGTATCATGTATATGAAAAAACAAACACGACCATTAATGAAAATAAATAAAAATAAAGATACGAAGCTTTGATCAAGGCTAGGCATTGTTGGGCGCTGGTGGTGCTGGTGGTGGTGCTGGTTGGGGTTGGGGACCCTTCTGAGCTGGAGGCGCTGGCGCCATTGCCGGCGCAGCCCCATCCGCACGCGGGAAACCGGTCAAACCGACCTGCTCGTCGTTAAATTGCGACAGATAGCCCATGAAGCCAAAGAGGAAAACTGGGCCAGCCATGAGGTCCAGGATTCCATAAAAGACCATCTCTGACGTGGGCGAGATGGTGTTGCTACCCTCTGAGAGACCCCAGCAGATCGGGTACAGCATCCAGATAAAGGAGATATACGCAGCGCCGGCGAAGTAGCCCGGTTTGAAACCGTCGTATGCGAAACTGCCATGGAGGAACGCAGTACGAGCGAATGTACCCCTGGAGGGCAGGTTAACCCACGCTACATACGAGACAAACACCGACATACCAAATGAAGAAAAGACCGAGCAGGCCAAATACGAACAGGCCCCACTTGTACGAAGAGGCGATCAATGCGCCAACCAGGCCCAGGACGACATACCACCAGGAGTAGAAGAGGGTGGTGAGGATAAAGGGAGTGGACAGAGGGGCGAAGGACAAGAGGCCGAGGAGTACCAGGGGTGCATTGATGAACCACTGGATGTACCGAACGTACTGGAATAGAATATGAGAACGACGCTACGATGAAAGAACGAGACTGTACCCAGATCTGACGGGTCCGATGTGAATGGAGCTCTGAGCGAATGAGCGTCCACCCCAAGTCGGATGCCATTAAGAAATAAGTGATAGTTGCCACTCCGAGGACGATCATGGGGATGAAGCGGTAAATTCTGGTGCGTTCAGGGGGGAACTGTGGGAGCAAAATCAGGCAAAATATGAGGAGAGGAAAGAGGGGGCGAACCAAGAATGTCCAAAACCAGCTCGCGATCCAGGAAAATAGCATGAAGGCAAAAACAAACCACAACCAGTCCGAGGCACGGGTGGTGATGTGGGCATCACCGCCTGGAGGGTTAACCTGGAGGGCGTCGTTGTCTCTTGGGAACAAGGCCATGGCAGAGGCGATGAGAGAGCACCCAGCGGGGCGATTCAGACTTATAAATGGTGGCCACTCAGAGGGGCTTCACCAAAAAATAGGAGGAAATCTGTTTCATTCAGTTGACGTCACATTAAAACATATCTCGAAAAGGAAAGTTTCTTCCAATCAGCTCCGTGTCGGGTCTCGCGCGTCCTTGAGCATCCTGCAAACAACGCGTCAGAAAAGACACGCACGCACAGACGAAACGTACCGCGAGTCCACCCGTGCATCCTCGCCCTCGACACCGACCACGGGCTGCGGCGTTTTTGCATCGAGGACATAGTGATTATCACAGTGGGGACAATACTCGTCGCTCTCCTCGTAGTTAGACATGTCTTTACGAAACGCCTTTTTGCACTTTTTACAGACAAACACCATCTCTGTCGTCTTTTGCAGTCGGTGGTCCTGCGTTTCGGCGTGGCATTCGGCACAGTCGAACCACTGTTTGCAGCACGGCGCGCGAATCGACACTTGGGCGTTGAGGATGTGTTTGCTGTAAATAAAACGTTTTGTCATCGAGCTCAAACCAGAGACGAGTTACAGACCACATCGCAAAGCGTGATTGATCTGAGGTTGATGAGCTCGAAGCGCGTGAGAGTGACTCCCATTCGATTACCAAATGCGGAAATGTCGGACACGAAGCTTGAACACTCGTCTCAGAGTAGACGTATGGAATGATACAGTTCCGACAGACAAAACGACTCTACAATCAACTAGGGCGACAGCGCATTCCGTGCCGTGTATGCGTACAACTACAAACTCTGCTACGTCCGTGTCCCTCTTTGCTCGTCCCTTATCTCAGACGACGGATACACATCAGTCCAGACAACCAACCCTATCGGGGGCGACTTCGGCTTGAAGTCCAGCCCTGGTTTTCTCGTCCTCTTTCTCGCCTGTCGTGGGAAGATTCTCGTCGCTGGTCTTGCCTTGTCCTGCATCGCCGAACGCGATCATACGAAGCTGTTGGTCGCTGAACCGGGACACGTAGACGAGGAAGCCGGTCAAAAACACGGGTGTCGACAAGATGTCCAAGATCGAGTAACAGACCATCGCAGAGGCAGTGTTGCAATTCTCCGAGAAACGGGCACAAATCGGATAAAAAAACGGGGTTAGCGCCAGGTATTGGACGCTAGCAAAGTAGCCCGTTTTGAAATCGGGGTGAGCGAATCTGGCGTGACGGAGCACATCGAAGTGAGATTTGCTAATGTAACGTAAACAGGTCAGCCAAACGCCAGAGATGGCGCATATAAACTGCGAACCCACATCACGAGGAACATGAAACTCTGTGCAAAGGCGACAGGTAACACCTTGACCGGAGGTGGGGTATAGGCAGCGATGGATCCGCTGACGACCCACACCCAGGAACAAAAGAGAATGTACAGGATCCTCGAGGTGGACAACGGGGTGAGAGTTAAGGGCATAAGGAGCAGCAGGGGCGTGTTGAGCATCCGCTGGATATCTCGGACGTACTGGAGGAAAGTATGAGAACGACTCCAGACTGAGGAGCGAGGTCATACCAAGACCAGACGCGTCGCGGGTGGCTCGGATTCTGAGCGAACAAACACCCACCCTCGGCCGGACGCCATCCAGTAGTAGGTGAGAGTTGCTACTCCGAGAACGATGAACGGAACGATGCGGAAATTTCGATTTAGGCGAGACTGCGGGAAGAAGAATCAAAAAAGTGTAATAAGAGGAAAGAGGGGGCGCACCGAGGAGGTCCAGAACCAGGTGATGATCCAGGAAAGGAGCATGATCGCGAAGACGGCCCACAGCCAGCGAGAGGTGTGGGCGTCAATGCCAGCATGACGAGCATCCATTGTGTAGATCATAGTGGAGGATGGAAGACGCACTAGTAGTGGGCCGTGGCTTATAAGACCCCTAATCAGTGGCAGTGACGAGTCAGCCATCCATGATGTTGAAATGTCCTAAAGTCTAAGACAGATATCCTTCTGGATGGGTAGCGTTTGCAAATTTGAAGCTTGAAGGACCAACTCAATTACATACCAAATACAAAAATGACCAACACAAGTTCAAGACTGGGTACGGCAGGTCGTCTCTTCGATCTTCGCTTGTCGCGGATGATAGGTAGTAGGCTGGTGCTGGGCAGCTCGTCGTTTGGTTACCCCAAACAAGAATCGACCACTTTCGTTCGGCACATCGACCTCAGATAAATGCTACATTCGTGGCGTGTTTCAAATACAAATACAAATTGTTACGTCCGTGATCCTCTTGTTCGTCATCTACCTCAGACGATGGATACGCACCAGCCTAATGCTCAACCCTGGGGCCGACTCTGGGTTGAGGTCCAGGTCGAGTCTCCTCTTCCGCTTTCTTGTCTGTCATAGGAATATTCTTGTAGTCGACCTTTCCTTGCTCTGCATTGCCCGCGGTCATACGAAGCTGTTGGTCGCTGAAGCAGGACACATAGACGAGGAAGCCGATCAAGAACACGGGCATCGACAAGATGTCCAAGATCGCGTAACAGACCGTCGCAGAGGCGGTGTCGCAGCTCTCCGAGAGTTGCGCACAAAACGGATAAGAAGCCGAGGTTAACGACAGGTACATGGCGCCGACGGAAAAGGCTGTTTTGAAATCGGGGCGAGCAAATCTGGCCCCACGGATCACATCAAGAAGACATATGTTAATGTACAGTAAACAGGTCAGCCAACGCTAGAGACGGCGCATAAACCGCAAACACACCCCACAAGAACCATGAAAACCTGTGCATATGCAACTTGTATCGCCTTGCCTAGAGGGGGGGGCATAGGTAGCCATGGATTCGTTAGCAACCCACGCCCAGGAACAAGTGAGAATGTAGAAAACCTGGGCGGTGTCCAACGAGGTAAGACTTAGGAGCACAAGGAGCACCAGGGGCATGTTGATCATTTGCTGGATGTCTCGAATGTACTAGAAGAAAGTATGAAAACGACTCTAGACTGAGGAACGAGAACATACCCAAGCCAGACGCGCCGCAGGTGAATCGGATTCTGAGCGAATAAACACCCACCCTTGGTCGGACGCCATCCAGTAATAAGTGTGAGTTGCTACTCCGAGGGCGATGAACGGAACGACACGGAAAATTCGATTCACGCTAGACTGCAAGATTCAAAATCAAGAAATGTGCGACGAGAGGAAAGAGGGGGCGAACCAAGAAGGTCCAAAACAAGGTGGTGATGGTCCAGGAAAGCGGCGTGATGGTGAAGACAGCCCATAACCAGTGAGAGGTGTAGACGTCAATGCCGGCGATGTTTGCATCGTTAGCATCCGTTAGGCAGCGTTTGTAAGAACCGACTCAATTACATACCAAATACAGAAATGACCAACCCGACTCGAAGTCCCATACTGGCAGTCCGAGTCGCCATCACCTGACTGTCACTCACCTCGGTCTATAATATGTCTTCGTGTCCAATTGTGCAGCTCGGTGTGAACATTAATTGAGTTTAAACTTGTTTATACAAGACCAATTGGCCGAGGTCGCTGTCCGCGCCTTCGCCGGCACGTCCCGTTTCGCCACCTCCTATGCTTAGTCACCTGCTCGCTGGTGAGACGTGCGGGGAGGACTCCCTTCTTCCCTTTAACCCTCTCTTCGTCTCGCCAGGTGAGCTCCCATTTCCTTAGTACGTCTGTGCCTAATCTTTGTCATCAGAGGAACTCAATTTCACTACCCGTCCCTTCCCTCCCGGGTTCCTCGCGGCTCACTCATTTGTATTTGTAATCTTAGCCTGTACCGCCTCTTATCTCCATCAGGGTCACTCATTGTGGCCCGTTTTTGGCTGGCTTCACGTCCTGGTGCCACGCCTTGACCGACAGCCAATTAGCCACGATCTGCCTCCTTGAAGACACCAAAAAGACGCAGATGAAACCACCCATCGGCGTACTACACTCGGAATTGCACCCCAACTAGGCTGATTCATCACCGAGGTTGTCCCGTCCTCGGATAAGTGAACGCAAACGCGGGCTCTTTGAGGGACGATACGTGTAAGTCGGCCATCGTTTTCCCATTTATGTTCCCTTAAGCCCCTCCAGCGTTCGTCGTAGTAGCCCCGTAAGAAGCTCATCTGGCAACTGCACTGTCACCCGGGTGCTTCACTAACCCGTCACCTGCGGCGCTGGAAAGATCCCGGGAACGCCGACCAATCACGGGGTATCGGTGCGTTTTCCCTTCCAGTTTTTTCTTGGAGTATCTTCTCATACCAACCATGTGTTTCAAGGGTGCAGTGCGCCCGTGTCCCCCTCGGCCACCCCATATCCCAATATACAGACGATTGATCCACATTACTTACTAGTGACATGTGTTTGATGGCAGAAACCTTCCATGCGGGACCCACTGACGGGTTGGGAGAGGGTAATCTCCACTATTCCTATATGCCTCTCTATGCAACGATATCCTTGTTTTTAGGTTTGTTCCCGTCTATACAGTTTTTGGTAACTCGAATGAATGAATGTTTTCTTGATGACACTGGAGTTCGTGTTACACATAACTTTCTCGCCACAGCACTTGCGCTCGCAAGCTTCGTAGCCGCTAACTGCTTGGTTTCAGCTCTCAATACCTTCTGGTATCTCATGGACTCTGTTCACTATCGAAGAAATGCCCGACATCACTCTGGATATATCGCTGTGTGTCTCCCAGTAGATCTCTCATTTTTCCGACTGGCTACTCTATGGAAAGAGCACGTTACCAGCCCCTTCAGACAGAAAAGCTGACATTTCCTGACATGTGTCAAGAATTGTGGCTTACTAAGAGCAAGCGCAGAAGCGATTACTGTCCGGAGGGTACAGCGAATGCCGAATCACCGGTGGTATCATGGTTCTTCGCTCCGTAGTACTATAACGTCGGCTGATAGCTACATTCAGGACTTCCGCGCTTGGATCACTGCAAGTCCTGTGAGCTATGTATTCAAAGGCCAAATTGGAAGGCTTTGATTACGCCTAAGGGCAAAGACACCTTTTGGAAAGGTCCATCACTCCTTGTTCATGCCTGGGATCTCTCGCTAAATAAAAAAGCGAACGTTACACAACGCCAATATAATTGAATATCGCACCAAAATCGCGTCCACCATCATGAGTCCTTCAGATAGAAGTGTTACAATAGAGCCTTTCTACGTACGAAACACTGATGGTTTTAACATCTTGGTCAAATGCACAGTATCATCGTCATCAATCCTGGCTCTATAAGACGCCCGACTAGGATAACTCATGGGTTGGGCGAGTT
>JBBPMA010001544.1:0-10258 GCA_038090075.1 Xanthoconium purpureum | reverse complement strand
AAGAAAAGCTTTGAGTATATCTTGCATGGTTTCTTTGCACGCTTCTTCTGCTTGAGGAACTTGCTGATGAATTTTGCAGTCTGATTGTTAGCTGCATGGCTCCACCCTGCACCAGCATGCCAATGCATCCAACAGTGAAGCTGCTTCTTGTGCTGAAGGATGGCATTTGAGAGAATATTGACTTGCTGCTTAGTCAAGGCAGCATCCAGTGGGATACCAGGAAGTGCAATAGAATGCTCTGACCACCTCTGAAACAATTTCTGGAAGAGGACTGGCCATTGTTTCATATATTTGTGGCCACCAATTTGCTTGAACTTGACAAGCTCTTCCTGGAGGAAAGCCCTCTGTTCATCTGTAGTCCATTGGACAGCTGGCATCTAATGGTAGGTAGTGTAAGAATGTATACTATGTGCTAGTTGAGACTTACGTCTGGAATTCGGAGACACAGGGCTTTTTTGGTGGGGATGGTATGCCTCTCGTTGCTGAGCAGGTGAAGTTGGATAGAGAACTGTGCACGGTTGGAAGGCAGTAAAACAGGACATGTTCCTGATGAAACGTTGAGCAAGATAGGACATGCATGCAATACATCTGGTGTGACTTACTAGAAAATGAATGAGGACTTTTTTGGTGGGGACAGTATGTCTCTCGTTGCTGAGCAGGTGAAGTTGGGTAGAGAACTGTGCACAGTTGGAATGCAGTAAAACAGGACATGTTCCTGATGAAGCATTGAGCAAGATAGGACATGTACTTAATATATCTGGCATGACTTACTAGAAAATGAACAAATGTGTGATCGGAACACAGACAAGTTGCTGGTAAACCGTTGAGTGTGATGAAAACAAGACAAAAAAGCAAAAGGAACAGATGGGTAGAAGCACAATATTCTAGAATTAGTTGGGTGCACTTATGAGAAGGGAAAATGCAGCAAGCAGGGGGAGGGGTAAAGGTGGACACATCAAGACAGACATGTGCACTTTTAAAGCACCATATTTGACGGGCAGACACATCAGAATCAACAAAAGATACGTGTAAACATGGTTCACAGTGCATCTGGATCAACAAGGGAGACACACCAGAGTCAACAAAGGAGATGTGTCAAGATGATTGCAACATGTCCAAATGAACAGTGGTGGCACATCAAGATAGACAGCCCAGAAGCTACAATAAAAATCTGTATTAACTAGATTAACTGACACAAGGCCCATACCGTCATTGAAACTGGATATTCCATGAGCTGCAGTTATGTTGCTCTTCCTGTTCCTGAGATCCTGATTGAAACCACCTGCACGGAAACAGTTGTTCAGCTTGATTGGATCATATTCATTACTTCATGTACCTACTCATCTATTAGGGTAACATCAGAAGCTACCTGGAATAGCAACAGTTCCTGCAGCGCAAGACCTTTCACATCTGCACCCTCCATGATATTCAATAAAAGGTCTTCTAAGGCCTTGATGATGTTGTGAATGGCAAGAGAGAGAGGACTCTCCACAATGAGTGCTACACTCAAGGCTGGTGTCCAGTTTGCAGAGTCTGATTTCCATACGGACTTGTGAAGGTCTTCAAGGCCAGAGAGCATGTCATGAATTTCAGTGTACTTTCCTGATGCAAGAATGGCCAATTATTTTCTTCAGCACAGACTTGATATTGTGCTCAGAGTCTTGAATTCTAGTCATGGGAGCCTGTGCAAGTGCACCAGTGTTGTCCTTGCACCTTGGCCATCCCGAACTTGGTATATGCATTAAGATGTTGCTGTGAATAATGAAGTTCAATTGTACTCACCAATGCAGTAACACAATGTGTTTTGACATCAGTTCACCCATGCACACCAGAGACTGTTTTGGTCTAATGTTGACTGTCAAGAACTTGAAGGGAGGCATGGCATAAACAGCAGAGCTTACTTGCATTCAAGGCTGGTTGTTTTCCTTTTCTTCCGTTTGTTGGATAGTTTCTTGTTGATAGCTGCACAATTCCTGGGTGTATCATCATGGTAAGTCTGTGTGAAAACTGAGACCTGCATGGAACACACTTGACGTAGTATTTCATTCAATAAAAATGAGCAGTGAGAACTTTCTCCTCCAGTGTTAGATGCAGTTTAGGTTGACCCATTGTGCGAGCATCTGGATGTGAATATGAGATAAGTACGGTGTAATTAAAGATGCAGTACAAACATGTAGTGCTATCTCGACTGAAATACAGCCCCACATATAGGAGATTTACTCACTGCTGCTCTACACACAGTGCATGGTGAATGATGCCCTTGCAACTTGGTGAATATGACATTTTTGTTCTATTTCCTGCCAGTGGGCTCACAAGTCTTGGACTCAACTGTCTGTCACTCAAATGCTGGACTTGTGTTTTCACCAGTGACTCTTTCTCATCCAAAAATGGTATCACCTTATTGATACCCTCATATTGTAGCTCACCCTGGATAAGAAATTCAAGTAAGTTAGTGTGCCTATCAAGAAAGTTTCAAGTCAGGGTATGACTTCTTTTCTCCAAATAAGTTCTGATTGAAAAGTCTAGGGAGATCAGAAGTGTCCATTAGAATGTATGTCTAAGGTTTATAGCACTCATAAAAAATAAATATCCAGTATGGTGAGATCAGAAGTGTCCATTAGAATGATTGTCTAAGGTTCATAGCACTCATAAAAAATAAATATCTAGTAACCCAACCCACACTTTGTCTGAAAACCAGCATCCCTTGATGTACAAGGTACCCAGGATGATGTGGTCACCAATAACATCTAGCAAAAAAGGTACATTTCATCTGATACCCCATGTTACTTGATGTACGAAACTGTACCATCATCAATAGCATCCAGCAAAAGCTGATATGCCTGATCCATTGTCAGGACCTTTGCAAATATTGCACCTTTGACACAGTCAACAAATGGTGCAGCTTTAAGCCTGACAGCTGGTCAGATCAACAGGTCAGAAGTCAAACACGATGAGACTTACCAGTGGGAGAGGATATCCACCAACCTACCATGCATGGTTATGTAGAATGGACCCCTGCCCATCTCGACTGGTTGAATATATACAAACCCATTGTACTGGACAGCTTCATGGCAACTTGGGACTGTAACTTTCAGCTTGCTGGAGAGAAGGACAGGATGTTGGGCTAGTAAGAAGGTCGGTGGTTAATGGCATGACAATGTTAAGAACATTTAATTACCTGGATCTATCAGCAATCATTCATGAAGGAGGCTGAGTGTTACGTGAGTCAACAGACTTGTGCTGAGGTTCAAGGTTCACTTACTCTGAGGGAGGTACTCACAAAGAGACACTGCGTCCCCAAAGAAGTCTCGAGGTGAAAGGAACTAGGTCATGACTCAGACAAGTTGTGGATCACAAGGCTGATGCTGTAATTGTGCAGAACAAGAATGAAGAGAAGGTACAGGCTAAGTGGGTATTTAAGTACTACTGCTTACATAAGGAGAACTCAGTAGAACTATGGGGAACAATCGGGGACACGTGACCACTATGAGAGAAGTAGCCAGAGGAGTAGATAGTCCTGTTGATGAGGTGAGAGGTCAAAGAGGAAGAAGTATTGGAGAGGTAAAGATGTCAAAGGTAAGTAGGTAGTCGGTCTCCTCCTCATGATAAGGAAAGAGGTCAAAGTAAACTTGATGTATAGTCCGGATGAGAAAGAAGGTATGACAGAGAAAAAGTATCATAACACTGAGCACATGCAGATGAATTGCAGCAATGACCACATCTGCTTGTTCAATCTGGATATTTGCATGACAAATGTCAGCAATAAGAGCTTTCAAACATGAGACTTGTCAGCACAAAGCATATTACAATTGGACTCAAAACATACAGCTGACAGTGCTAACTGCTTGAACGGTGCCTGGCATAGCTGAATGATCTGAATGATGCAAGACAGTGGAACGAGGGAGAATGGGATGGTGTGGGCGCTGAACCATACCTTACATAAATATAATTTCCTTATGGCTGGTTAGTGTAGAGATTATTTGGTCACCAATCTCAGAAGGGTGGCTTTTTGAAGCTAGACTGCGCAAGTGCGGAGATTGTGTTTTTATTGCAGAGACTCTTGGACAACGTACCTTGCATTGCCATAGTAGGCTTTTTATGGTCAGATGGTTTCCTTGCATCGTGCAATATGTCCATGTCTGATACCAACAGCTGGCTAGTGTAGAGATTATTTGGTCATTGATTTTGGAAGGGTAGCTTCTTGAAGCCAGACTGAATGAGCAGGAGATAGTGCAATCATTGCAGAGATTGTTCTGTGGACAATGTACGTTCCCCTAGGCCTTTTATGGTCAAATGGTTTCCTTGCATTGTGCAATACATTCGTATCTGACACCGACAGCTGGCCAGCATAGAGATTATTTGGTCATTGATTTTGGAAGGGTGGTTTCTCTCCTGTTGATTTGAGCAATTGCATGCGAACATGGCCATTACTGAAGGCAATGTGAGTTTGCAGCCTGCAGACAGGAGTGAGTCAGTGCATAGTTTATTCATCCGAGGTGTTGACAAGTCTCACAATTGAGATTGTGCACCAGAGATTACAAATCAGCAGGTGCTACATATCTCAGCACTGCACTTCAAACGCCTGGAGGGATTTAAAATAGACACAACTCCTACCACAACTCCTGCAGGACACCACCTGAGAATACAGTCAGATGATTTGGGAACACTTCATGTGGCCAAGAAGAGGTATAAGGTGATGGACAAACAAAACATTATGACACTGACCCCCAATTACGGGTCATGTGACAATGCACCTGGTCCATCACTCAGCAAGATTCCAACCTGCATTGACAATCTTCCAACAAGTGCTGATCTCTCCATGCTGGATAATTCTGATGGTGTCATGAGGCCTCAGGTGAGTGTGAAGGTGTTGCACTGTCTATGTGGACTAACTAGGTACTAATTTCACACGTTGCTGCCAGGACATGCCTCTCCTTACCTGGCTGGCTGAGGATCGAGATGACTTCCTCCATGAGCTCATTCACTTGGAAGGATGAAGTGGGATTACAGCATGTACAGGCTGCAAGACAGAGCCTGCAATGTATCACTGTGATGACTGTCTAACACTCGACATACACTGCCAAAAGTGTATTTTATTGTGACACCAAACCCAACCCATGCATTTAATCAAGGTGAGCTTTTACAATGTTGCTTTTTTAGCATCAACTACTCCTTTATATTCCTAGGAATGGACAGGCGAGTTCTGGGTGCGAAAGCCACTCAATGAACTCAGACTCATAATCCAGCTTGGTCACCCAATCAGAGAGCCATGCTATGTCCCTAAAATCCCATATTCTGACAAGTTCATCATCATTGACACCAATGGTATACATTCTGTAACACTCTGATTCTGTGGTTGTGAATCCACCGATACACCTGTCCAGCAGCTTATGTGATACCAGTTATTTCCTGCAAGTACTCAACAGCCACGGACGGCAGTGACATTCAGTCTCCTACAAGAATTCCATCTCCTTTCACTCGAATCTAAGGTCTTAGCATATCATTACTACAATTCCCTGGCTCACCACACCAACAACACAGGATTGTCTCCCCTGAAGGTAATTACAGTGGTATTGATGTCAAGGTAATCACTGATCTACATGCATGCAGGACTGGTATGAGCAGTTTAGGCAGATTGTCCGTGAGTGGTGCCACCTTAAGCTGTTGAAAAGATCCAGACACAGCCATGATCCAGCGGGTGTAGAGCACACCCAGGAGGGGCAATGCGCCATACTATGTCCTGCCTGCCCACAGCTGGGTAGAAATCTCCCTGACAACTGGGATAAGGCACCCAAAGATGAGAAGTAAGTCCTGGCCTTCAAGATCTTCTGATGTTAATATTTCCCAGGTGGCTTTACATGCTTTTTGTTGCAATCAATGCAAATTTCCGGTTGAAACGGAGGGTGGTATCTAACGATGAAGTCGACCCCAGTCTCAGCTGTGGCTGGGCATACTTTGTGGAGGAGCTTTCATACAAGTTGTACCTAGGTGAACATATGAATGCTTGTCAAGAGGTCTGTATTCCTCAGTTTGATTTGCTAAACACAGGTAACTCATTCTACAGAAAAGCATGTGTACAAGTCACAGTGCCATAAACAGTGCAGAAACAAAGTCATCACACGGCCTTGCAGCAACTGGCATGGGTAGTATCTGCTATGCATGGCATGAGATAAAGCTTCCTTGCGGTGTCGGTGACCTCCAGAAGGGTGAACAGTAAGGGGTACACACATCATACATTTGCTTTGACTGCTATTGTTTGTCAGATACATCAATATGGATTACTTATTCTTTTCAGCCCTCAAAGGCATGGCCATCAAAGTCTTAAACATCTCATATGACATCGCTTGCCAATGGATTTTGCATCTGTGGGAGTGGATGCAAACTCTCCTGTTTCCTATGTGTCTCGATTACAAGAACAAAATGGTGAATGCCTTCATTCCAAAGTTTCATCTTCCCACGCATATTGCACAGTGTCAATGGAAGTATTCTTTTAATTTCATCAAGGGTGCTGGTCGAACTGATGGAGAAGCTCCCAAGCAAGGCTGGTCAACTCTCAATGCCATGGCATCAAGTACAAAAGAGATGGGACCTGGTCACCAGCATGATACACTTGACAATATCATCAGAGACAGTAACTGGAAAAAGGTTATTGGGCTGGGTAAGTGAATACAACTTGTCTTGCAGGATTTACTGTCATACCACAAGGGCAAAGCAATCCTTCACAAGATTATAGAGGCAGTCCCTGAACAGAACAACCACCAAGAGGATCTTTACGAATTCAAGAATTCGCTCATGGTGCAATATAGAATCCAGCTGTCGAGATGGAAAGCCAAATATGATGCCTGGGAGAAGGATATGTCGCTATCAAATCCTTTCGAGGTCAAGCCTAACTGTGGGTGTTTTTTCTCATTGTGTGCCTCAGTGCTCTCAGCTTGGAGTCAATTAGCAATTACACAAGCATCCATGCGACTGCAGCTGGCCAGGGACGAGGCCAATTCACTGGGAATGGAAGGCTTGTGGGCACATGCCGATATCATGCCTACTGTCCTTGTCAGTATGGGGATTGATCTAGAAGAACAACAGTAAGTAGCCAAGAAGTTGTCTCTGGCATGGGCTGATGTTTGAAGATGCCATCTTCAAGCCAATATGGCGAAACTAGGTCCACACGCAATGGATCAACAGAAGGCAAAGTTGTCTCAGTAGAGTAATTTGCTTATGAGGCACATCGAAGCATGGGCTAGTGTCCAGGTTCTGTATATTCCTTGCATTGCCTCTCTTCATACCAAGTCATCCCCAGAATCCAAGACGATCTGAAAGCCAGAAGCTTTCTGGCTCTGGCTTCCGTCACTAGTCCAATGCCAGGTCCCGTGCAATGTCAAACTCAAGGAAATCAAGTGGAAGCTTTGCATCAGACAAGCTTCTGATGCCCTTGAGGAATTACACCAGGGACTACATTCCCAATCTTACATGCTATGGTTCAAAGATAGGTTCCTGCGCAGGCAAGGTGCAAATACTCAAGCACAGAATTGCCTTAAGTCAGTAGATGCGAAGATAGATGCTAGCACTGTAAAATATCATGCTGCACACTGTGCGCTGCTTGCATTGTCACCCCTGCTCAGCAAGACTGGATGGAAAGAAACCTTTCAGTTCCTTAATGACAAAGACATCCGTTCCATGATGGACAGAACCGAGGACAGGTCAAGCGAAGGACAGAAGAGACTCTCGTGGATCTGGCTCACATGTACCTACAGGGATGGTAAGAAAGATAAGGAGCAGGACTTACAGGATGGTGCATTCCCAAGGCAAGGTCAACTTCTTTGCCTGACAATATAAGCAGCAATCCATATTGAATGGTGCAAAACAAGGGCTCAGGCTGACCACTGGGCTGAAGAAGTGAGATATTTGGTTGAGGAACTGTTACGCGAGTCAACAGACTTGCGTCGAGGTCAAGGGTTTACTTACTCTGAGGGAGGTACTCACGAAGAGACACTGCATCCTCAAAGAAGTCTCAAGGGAGAAAGGACTAGGTCACAACTTAGACTAGTCGTGGATCACAAGACTGACGCTGTGATTGCGCAGAACAAGAATAAGGAAAGAAATACAGGCTGAGCGGGTATTTAAAGTACTACTGATTACCTAAGAGGAATCTAGTAGAACGATGTGGAAGGTTAGGGGACACGTGACTATTACAAGAGAAATAGTCAGAGGAGTGGACAGTCCTGTTAAAGAAGCGGAAGATCAAAGAGGAAAGAGTACCAGAGAAGCAGAGGTATCGAAGGTAAGTAGGTGATTGGTCTCGTCCTTGTGGTAAGGAAAAAGGTCAATGTAGACTCGTCGGATGATGCGGATAAGAAAGAAGGTATGAGCAAGAAAGATGATCGTAACACTATCTGCCACGGGTGAATTGGCCACAAATATAGCCGTGTGCAGCATGACATGTGCAGACTCTGTCCTTTAAGAGGAGGCTAATCGTGGTGAGTAATTTTTGGTGCTGCTGAACTTTCGAACTGACCACTTGACTAGTGTACATGCTCAATATTGCGGAGACTGTCATCTCAGCCTGCAAAATGAGCATGTACATTTTCAGCCATGCCACAACAAATGCCACTGGCATTACTCCCCCGCTACCCATCTCTTCTCCACCGCTTGCTGCCTCATTGCTGGCTGATCTACCCATGGTCACACCATTAACATCCAGCCATGGACAAACCTTCAGCAGACGAGGACCTACTCATGAGTTCAACCCAGGTGTAGCTCGCACGGATGGTCGAGTGTACTGCTTGTACAAGGACTTTTTATATGAGGTTCCTCAAGACAATGGTAATAATCGACCACTGTACTTGGTCACAAAGGGACATCATGTTGGCATTTTCTGCGGCTGGTAGGTCCACTTTATCCTGTTGTACATGTCCTCAGTAACTGGGACCCAGGGAAAAAACAGCACCGCAAGTGCTAGGTGTCAGTCGTGCCCACTACTCAAAGGTGGGGTCTGTGTCTGTGGATTTTGCCATCGAATCATTGCAGCAGGCTGTGGACCACAATGAATCAGAGTGGCTTCAAGTTGACAGTCCTCCCTCGACTTGGACTGGCAAAAAAGGCCCACTCCACGAGTTTAGAGCACGCCTGGCACACCCTGACGATCGATACCAACACATGTACAACAGGTTCATCTTCGATGCACTGCAGGATGACGACAATGGTCCAGCATATCTGGTGACCAGGGGGCATCATGTGGGTGTGTTTCACACATGGTAAGGCTATGTTTTTGACTCTAGTCTACGTATTCTAACCAACTTGCTGGTCCAGGGAAAAGACTGCACTTCATGTTGTTGGCGTAAGCTGTGCCTGCTACACAGTAATTCAATCTGAGGACCTCACCATAGTATTTATGATGGAGGCTGTTGACCGTGGAGAGGCAGAGTGGCTCCCTTGACTTGGTTTACATACTTCTGTATCTGTGACACGCAGTATCGTGTGAAAATTGAATGTTGATCATCCCTACATACACCAATCTGCCAGCACCACCGGAAAGGCCCACAAAACATGTGCATGAAGGGGGCCAGGAGGCCAGAGCAGGAAATGTCTCGTCATGCTGTCACCCATCCATCCCCTTCCTCTACCTCAGGATGTCGTCGTCATACCCTTCCTTCTTCCTTCACCTCACGACATCAACAAGGCTGCGCCCCCACCAACCCTTCCTCCGCCTCATGACAATGATGACAGCGCACAACGAAGTCACACCCTCGCCCAGCCCTCTCCCTCTCCCAACACATGATGCGACAAACACACAGGCCATTGTCCTCATGCCCTCCCCCTCCTTCTCACTGTCCTCAGCATTAACCCTCACCCTTGCTTGCATTCTTCCTCACATGCCCAACAACTTCATGGAAACAGGAACATGACTGGCTTGAAAGTCTCGGAATGGCCAGTTCCCGATACCAATTGGAACCCGTGCATTGCTCTACCAAAGCATGAGCAGTTCATCACATTCTCTCCAGTCCATACTGTCACCTCTTGGGACATGTCGATGCACACCCAACACCCTCTCACTCTCCAACACCTTGAAGACATACATTCCATCACATTCTCTCCTGACAACTGGACTCTTGCCATTGGTGGAGGAGAGAAAATCACCTCATTGCCTGTGAGCACTTTGTCATGTTGGGTTATATCATCTCTGAACAGTTTTCTAGTCCCCATATTTGGCCCCTCTGTCTCTCCTACATCCTACTTTCCGTGAACCAGACATCCAAATTGA
>JBBPMA010001543.1:0-10263 GCA_038090075.1 Xanthoconium purpureum | reverse complement strand
TCAGAGTCTGGAACAGTCTGTGGTGAGTTGGACAGATCTACCCAGTTAGGAACCTTACTGGAGAAGCTGGGTCTCTGTCCAGTTCAGTCCAGCTCTGGCCAGCAAAAGGCTGGTTTGCTGATGTAGTCACTATCGACGTCTGCAAACTGAGCTGATACTGTCCCTGGTGTTTGGTCGATGATCCCCCATTTGTTCTGTGTCTTGATGAGCCCAACTACTGCCTCAAGATTTCGCACATCCGTCATGACACTTGCTAGATGTGATGTCATATACACATTTCCTTCGGTCACCGCTGACTTGCCTCTGGTATTCCATGGAACTATCAGTGCAAGAATGAGTATTGTGCCACTAAGACTTCCCCAATATGCATCTGATGGCAGAGGAAGAACAAAAATCTTCTTTAGGTCCCCATAACTGACGTATTCGACTTTAGTCCCTGAGCATGTCTCAAACACGAGTTGGTACTGTTGACAAATGAGATTAGCCTCTGAGATGCTAATGAGAAATCTCTTAACATACCTTGACATAACAGTTTCTCCATACTGTAGTTCCAGATTTTCGGCAAACTTGCTCTGTTCGGAAACAGTCGCCACCATTTCAGATGCGCACCTTTCCAGCGTGATAAGTTGGGGTGGGTAGACGACGCATGGTTTCTGAGAGGCGTCCACCAATCACTTGAGTGATGTAGGCAGCGATCTTCCGCTGTAGTTCTGGACCTATGGCATGGATTGTCTTGTATGGAGGGTGCAAAACATGGTCTGGATCTATAAAATTTGTTAGTAGACCAAGAAGACTGATATGATGGGATTCCTACACCCATCAATGAGTCGTTCATATCCAGTTGGACCATCATTGTTACGGATTTCGTGCCCCTTGACGAGATCCTCTCTTTTTCCCTAGTTTCCTGGGACGACTTATCTCTCCCTATCGGGGACTTCCTCATTCCCTACTCTGCCCCACTTGACGCCTGGACCCCTCTGTCTCGCTCCAGATCCTCTTTCTAGATTCCCCACATGGTTAGGCTTCTATCTGCCATGTATAGATCTCGCTGTCCTGTTGGCACTCCGCCTTCCAGATACATCTTGGTCTCTTTCTGCTTTCATCTTTCGTACATTCTCTCCTTCTCTTCCCACATTTCCTTATGCAACACGGGGCTCCACATTTCCTTCAGGAATGGACCTTCTTCGGTCTCCCATATGCTCCCCTTTCTGCTCTTCTCGCAGCTCTCTGCACCTTCTTTTAGATACAGAACCCCTTCAGGCTTCCATTTCCTGTTTCGCTCATATTCCGTCCTGGTCCATGTGCTTCCTTTAGAAGTATATAAACCCCTCCATGTATGCTGAGACTCCTCAGCTAGTTCTACGCATTTGCGTTGTAATCTAGTCCATTCCAAGGTTCTCCCCAGTTCCTTGAGACCCCGTCGCCTCACAGTTGAGGGACTACTCACGTTCACACTTAATCCATGTGCTTCGCCCAGTCACCAACCTACTCTTAGGTCCATCAAGTATTGCTTCAAGCTTTACTCTTGTCCAGGAAGGCCTCGCCATTAAGCCCTTGCCTGCCAGGCTACATCAATAAGACCTGTCGGCCGCCTCACCAAGTCTCACTAGGTGGTAGCCCTAGGAGCATCTGTGGAACACTAGAGAGCAATGCTCGACATAACAATCATCTTCAGGCTTGCTGGATGATACTAACTCGTCCTGAAGCTCATAGTGCACCATCAATTGCTCTCGGTATATAGAGTGCAAAAGATTCTTGCTCATGTTGCTCCAGGGGCGACTACAAGAATGCAGGTTGTGCTGAAGCAGTCCACAGTACTGTTCCATGAAGAAGGTCCATGTGGTCTAAACGGGTCCACAGTCCCAGATGCCCTGGGCCACATGAAGGAGACCATGAATGGTCAACATGCATGTCAACAAGCGTTCTGCATGGTACTGGTAGTAGTATCTAAAGATTGGACGTCATTCAGACAATGTCCTTCATTCAAAAAGAATTCACTTACTTCTCATAGTTGTTCACCCATTGCACGAGCCGCAACTCAATATCATCAACCTCTTCTTTTGTAATCTTGAACTGAAGGGTCATCTTCATGATGTTCCCAAGCTCGCACATGTGGTCGTAGTACTTTTTTTTCACAAAGTGATTTTCCAGGAGGATGGGAGCAAGGTGAACGAACCAGAAACACCATGATTCCGCAGTAAACAGCGACCGGTCGGAAGTGATGTTGCCAAGGACATGTACAAATGATGCGGGGATGTCTTGGACTGCTGCTGCTGTTTTGCGACCAATCTCTTGCCAGATATGTGGTTGAATAAGATATGATTCATCTCCAGCATCCAGACCCTTGAACTGGCCAGTCCAAAGGTCGATGAGATTTGGAGTGATGTTCTCCAGGAGCAGATGGAACCACTCCCATGGCAAGCAACAAGCATAGTCGAGCGACAGTACACGGGAAGTACCAGGGAGACCCTTGATGCCAGTCTGCTTTGCAATTTGCTCCTTCTTGGCTTTCGTGGGTGCCTCAGAAATTTGCATCGCAACAGCTATGAAGTCTTGGTGTCTATGAAGTGGTAGATTGCATGGATCCCATTCAATGTGTTCATCAACGTCAGCGAGATCTCTTGGCGGATGGATTGGGACATAGTACGTGTGCCTGTCACCATGAACCCCCCTGATTTTGCATGAACGGCAAGGGTATATTCCATTGTGCCCTTTGATCTTCAGGAACTTCTCGATGGCAATGATATCTCCAAGTTTGAACAGGTTGTAGGCATGGAGGTCGAAGACAGACTTGGTTGTCACATTGAAGGTGGGTACACCACATGCAAGTTCTGCCAGCTCACCATCAAGTGGACATAAGAAGGACCCGATGTCCTTTGGCTAATGGGGACCAGGAATGATGCCAACACATAACAGATTGTTGAGATAAGTTTGGCATTTAGGAGGCAGGTTGTAGTTTTGTAGGACAATGGGTGTTGCACATGGACCTTTGCGACGCTGGCCATTGAGTAGGTAGCTATCAGTGCTTAACGAAAGTGTGATGTCACGAGGGTTGGAGAAGTATCTGTGGGGGAGCTTTTCCCCATCCAAGACAACATGGTGCTGAAGGAGATGTTGATAATGAGCTGAATCAAAAACGTCGTGTATTTTGGACTTGTGGGGTTGAAAGTCCCGACGATAGGACATCTTTGTGACCACTTGATTGCTCAGGAAAAATCCTTGGAGGTGAGGGATCAGAGGAAAGTAGGTGAATTGGGAACGAGGCTGGCCGTTTACTTGAAAGCATCATTCTTTGCAGATGGGACAAAAGGAATGATGAACATATTTCTGAGTGTATGTGATACAGGAATTGGAGCAGCAGTCATATATGACTGGCTTGATCCCAGTCAGGTGTTACGGATTTTGTCCCCTTCGAAGAGATCCCCACTTTTTTCTTAGCTCCATGGGATGACCTCTCCCTTCCCCTTGGCAACTACCTCGTCCCCTATGCCGCTCCCCTTGATGCCTGGACTCCCGTGTGTCGTTCCGGTTCCTCTTTCTAGTTTCCCAGCACAGTTAGGCTTCTATCTGCTGTGCTTAGATCTCACTATCCCGTCAGCCTTCCGCCTTCCGGATACGTCTCGGTCACTTTCCACTTTTGTCCCCAGTTCCTTGCAACACAGAGTTCTGTATCCCTTCTAGAACGAATCTCTTCCGGTCTCCCATATGACTCCCTTTCTGCTCTTCTTGCGGCTCTCTGCTTCCCCTTTTAGACACAGGACCCCTACGAGCTCCCGCTTTTCACTTACATCTCCTTTCCATCTTGGTCCATGCGCTTCCCTTAGAAGTATATAAACCCCCCATGTACGCTGAGACTCCTCAGCTAGTTCTACACATTCGCATTGTAATCTAGTCCATTCCAAGGTTCCTTTCAGACTCCTTGAGATCCCATCGCCCCACAGTTAAGGGACCACTTGCATTCACACTTAGTCCGTGTGTTTTGCCCAGTCAACGACCTACTCTTAGGTCCATCGAGTATCGCCGCAAGCTTTACTCTGTCCAGGAAGGCCTCACCATTAAGCCCTTGCCTGCTAGGCTACATCAATAAGACCTATCAGCCGCCTCACCAAGTCTCACTAGGAGTAGCCCTAGGAGCACTGGTGGAACTCTAGAGAGCAATGCTTGACGTAACAAAAGAACTAGCTCTCTTTCCACTCCAGCTTCCATGCTTGGAGTGTGCCCACCCCCACCATGCACAGAATCAACCTCACCGACTTACTCAGTCGACAAGACCCTGAACCCAACTTTGAATCTTCCTCGGAAGCCTCCCAAGCTTCCCCCGAAGACTCCCCACCTCCTACCGTGTCCCAACCTAGGCAGCGACTTTGGGTCCTTGGCTCCCCTTACAGCCAACCCCAGTCTCCCCACCTGTCCACACAGACCGCTAGGCCCTCACCCATCTCCCGATCTTCCCTGTTTTGTCCTTCCACCCCACCTTCCCTCTCCACCGAACCTATCACTATGGATCCTCCTCTGGAGTTGAACCCTAGCACCAGTGTCGACGAGCCCCAGAATCCTTCCACCCTTTCTGACGAACAGGAAGAATGACATTGACAATACCAGGTAGCTCTTGTGGAATATCTCCGAGACAACCCACTACCTCCAGCTGTGCCTGAACCAGACCCAAACCCAGATCCCAACCCGGATATCAAACTCCCTCACATCGAGGATGACATGGCTTCCCAAGGAGAACTTAAGGCAGGCCTCCCGGAAGAATTTTCTGGCAAACAAGAGGATGCCAACAGATGGATCCTAGCCATGAAAGGATACTTCGCTATGAACTTGTTGAAGTATAATGATCAGGCTAAAACCCTGACCTTGCTCAACAGAATGGGCAAGGGATGAGGAGCCTCCTTTTCAGAGGGTTGGCTCATGAAGCTGGACGACGAGAACGTGCCAGCCGAGGAGAAGACCTTCGCAATGCTTCTATCTCACTTCAACGAAGTATTCCTTACTACGGATCTTCACACGAAAAGCCAGAACCATCTTGCCAACATTCGACAAGAAGACTCCACTTACCATGGCGACTTCCATGAATTTAAAGCCGATTTTGAACTAGAAGCATCTCGAGCTGGCCTTGACCACCCCAACAATGAGCACATCCTTATGGATATGCTCAGTTGAGCCATCTCCCCAGACATTGCTTTCAAAATGGCCACACTTCCTACCGAGCCCACCTCTCACAAGGAATGGCTAAAGAAGATGGGACACTTTTTTGACATCGCTAAACGCATGCGACAACTATGAAGCGGAGGATACCCTACTAGGACCTCGTGCAACTCAGGCACCTCTCATGACCCAAACACCATGGATGTGGATCAAATCTACCTCACCCCTGTGCAACGTGCCAAACACATCAGAGACAACCTCTGCTTCATATGCCACAAGAAAGGATGCAGCACTAGGAACCACGCACGCGGAGGAACTACCAAACCTCCATTTATTAGGAAACCTCCGGCTCAAAACATCAGAGCCACAGAGACGTCTCCTCCACCCAAAGATGAGGTGCAGGACTATATCAACCAATTGAAAACCAATGACAAACTCTCCAACGCAGACATTCTTCACTCCCTATGGGTCCTCTACAACAACAACGTCGACAAAGAAGGAGAAACCATCAACTATGTTCAAACCCAAGAGGTCCCTGAACCCACCACCTGGAAAAAGGATTTTTGAAAGGAAGGGATGCTCCGATGTCATCACCTTCCCACTCTATTAGACCCATCTTTGTAACCGGTAGTAAGTCTCGCTCTATGAAAATACCTGTGTCGCTCTACTCTGGTTCTCTGGGACAAATCGTCAACCTTCCAGCTCTTATCGATTCTGGAGCCACGTCATGTTTCATCGATCACGACCTCGTTGCCAAAAATCATTGGCCCAAAGAACAGCTCAAAACCCCTATCTTGGCCCATAATGCCGATGGCTCCCCTAATGCCAAGGGCATCATATGATTCAGGGTACAACTCACCCTTCACCTGGGCAAAAAAGAAGAACAACGATGGTTCTACGTTGTCCATCTAGGAAATGAGAATCTTATCCTTGGCCTACCCTGGCTCCAAGAGATCAACCCTATCATTGACTGGACCTCTGGGAAAATAAATATCCCTGAGACATGATCTACCCCTTGTCACAACTCCCCAGACGCTCTTTACCAACGATATCTCATCCGATATCTTGCTATAGACCCGAACGAGAAACTAGAAGAGCTCATCCTTAGACAGATGAAACATATCCCTGTCACCATCGGAATCCACAAAATGACCATCTCCACTGACCTAGCCCAACAAGCTAGGCAGGCCAAACGGAAACTCCCCTCCATTTACAAAGAATTCACCAATGTCTTCCAAACCCGTGACACTGACAGCCTTCCCCCCTCACATGACTTTGATCACACAATACAACTCAAAGACTCCTTCATTCCCCGGCAAGCCAAATCTTACCCATTGAATCCCACTGAACAAGAAGTCTGCAAGGCCTTCATCGATGAGCACCTGAAAAACAGAAGAATACACCCCTCCCAGTCACCACAAGCTGCCTCCTTCTTCTTCATCCCCAAAAAAGACGGCACCCTCCGACCCTGCCAGGATTACTGCTACCTCAACCTCCATACAGTCAAAAATGCCTACCCCCTGCCTCTCATCTCCGACTTAGTGGACAAACTCAAGCACAGTAAACTTTTCACCAAGTTCGATGTTCGTTGGGGATATAACAACATCCGCATTCGACCCGAGGACACCTGGAAGGCGGCATTCTCCACCCTGTTCAGACTCTTCGAACCCATGGTCATGTTCTTCGGACTCTGCAACTCCCTGGCCACGTTTCAGGCATACATGAATCACACTTTTGCCGACTTTATCGACAAGGGATGGCTTATCATCTACATGGATGACATGCTCATACACTCTAAGGACGACCCCTTCCTCCATCAGGAACGAACCAAGCAGGTCCTTCAGCGCCTACGTGAACAACGCCTAGCCCTGAAACTCGCCAAATGCACCTTCAATGCCACTGAGGTTGAATACCTCGGCATCATCATCACCCCTGGCTCCATCCACATGGACCCCACCAAACTTAACACCATTGAACAATGGGAGAACCCCCACAGCGTCAAAGCAGTCTGATCCTTCATTGGATTTTGCAACTTCTACCAGAAATTCATTCCCGGTTTCTCTGACTTGGCCAAACCCCTCCTAAGCCTAACCCACAAAAAGGCTGTCTGGACTTGGACCCCAGACCACTCTGAGGCGTTCGTAAAAATCAAAAACGCCTTCTTACATTGCCCTGTGCTCTCCTTTCCCAATACTGGGAAACCATTCTTTGTCATGACGGACGCCTCTCTGACTGCCTTGGGAGCAGTCCTCATGCAAAAAGACTCGAATGGTGACCTTCACCCTTGCACCTACTTCTCTAAAATCTTCGCCCCAGCCAAGCAGAACTACAACATCTACGACCACGAGCTTCTCACAGTCATACAGGCACTCACCAAATGGCGTCACTACCTCACCGGGACCCTCCACCACGTCACTATCCTCACTGACCACAAAAACCTGACCTATTTCAAGGAATCCCGCAACCTCACCTGCCGCCAGGCCCACTGGCAGATGTTCCTCCAGGACTTCGACCTCTCCTGGACACATTCCCGGCAACCATATGGGCCCCGCCAACACACTATCCCGCCTCCATGATGTCGATGTCTCCTTGGACAATTCTGAGCAAACTCTTCTCCTGGGACTTCAGATTAACCTCCTTGATGCAGCACTTGCCGACAAGATTGCTGAATCCACTCCCTCCGACCAATTTGTCATTGATGCGCTGCGCGCCATGGAGTCGGACACCGTCCCTCTTCCACACTCAGCCCCTCATGACTGGTACTTCGACAATGGTGCCCTTTATTACAAGTCGTGCCTCTACATCCCCAAACCCACCCACCACCAACTTGTTTCCTCAATCCACGGATCTCCAGTGGGAGGCCATGGGGGCTATTTCTGCACAGTTAATCTCCTCCAAAAGGACTACTGGTGGCCCAGTCTCACCACTTTCGTCCACAAGTTCATCGCGGGCTGTGCTCTCTGCCAGGCCTGTAAGGTTAACACTCACCCCAGCACTCCCGCTCTTGCCCCGATTCCCTCCACCACCACCTGCCCCTTCCAGCAGATCTCCATGGACCTCATCACCGATCTCCCCCCTTCTGGCAGCTTCGATTCTATTTTGGTCGTGGTCAACCATGGCCTTACTAAGGGGGTAAATTTCCACCCTTGTAACAAGACCGCCTCAGCTGTGGACATCGCCTCCATCTTTTTCCAGCATATCTTTCCCAGATTTGGCCTTCATGACAAAGTCATCTCTGATCGGGGACCTCAATTTGCCTTGGCATTTGCCCGAGAGCTTGCCCAACTCCTGAACTATGATGTGGCCCTCTCTACCACCTACCACCCCCAAACAGATGGGGAATCTGAACAGGTAAACCAAGAACTTGAAACCTACCTCCGCCTATTCTCCTCTGATCAACCCAACAAATGGGCAGAGCTCCTTCCCATGGCGGAATTCTCTCACAACTCTGCCATCCACTCAGTTACAAATCAAACCCCATTCTCTCTCATGATGGGCTACAAATCCTGTGCTTATCTGAAGATTGGACAGACCTTCCTACCTGAACTAGAAAAATGTCTCAGACTCCTTGAAATGGCTTGATCAGAAGCCATCAAAGCCCATGCCAAAGCAGCCAACCTCGTCAAAGACCACATTAACTCCCGATTCAAATCTTGGAAAGTCGGAGATAAGGTGTGGCTAGATAACCACAACCTGAAACTCCACTACCAATCTAAGAAACTCACCCCTCACCGAGAAGGCCCCTTTGAAATCAAACAAGTTCTCTTCCCACTCTCCTTCCGTCTCCGACTTCCACCGACATGGAAAATTCATCCAGTCTTCCATGCCTCCTTATTATCCACCTATCAGGAAACCCCCGAACATGGCCCTAACTTCAACTGACCCCCTCCCTCGGAAATCCAGGGGGAAGAAGAATACACCGTGGAATCCATCATTGCCCACAGAGGCACCTCTGCTTGCCGCCAATTCCGCGTCCATTGGGAAGGCTATCCCCCATCGGAAGACACCTGGGAACCGCCCTCCAACCTCGCCCATGCCAAATATATCCTCAGAGCCTATAAAATGAGACGCAACGACGTCTTCAAAACTCCAGACTCCCCCTAGACTCAATCATGCAGCTCATTCTCTCCACC
Organism: Xanthoconium purpureum; assembly: GCA_038090075.1. Classification (NCBI taxonomy): domain Eukaryota; kingdom Fungi; phylum Basidiomycota; class Agaricomycetes; order Boletales; family Boletaceae; genus Xanthoconium; species Xanthoconium purpureum. The sequence continues at coordinate 982 of JBBPMA010001543.1, read as the reverse complement.
CCTGAGATGATCTTTGTGTTCGCTATGGCCAGTCTTTTCTTCCTCTCTCACCTCCGATTCCCCACCACACCTTACATGTGGATGCTTGACATTCTAGGTAGACACTTCGAGTTCGGCCTCATTCCCCCCACTCGCGTCAGAGCCCCAAATTGGAGCTATGATGGCACCACTGATGCCTGGGGTACGGCCGCCGCCACTGCCAATTGGGGTGACTCCCAAACGGAGTGAGCGGTGTTCCGCACTTCCGAATTCAGATTCCTGTAGTCGAAGGCCTTAGCACTCGAACGGGACTCTGCCTCCCCTTTTAGAGTCCAAATGGGTATGGCCTTCGGGAGCCCATCTATATAAACCAAATTTTCTCCTTCTTTCGTCCCAACCCCCGATGTCCAACATCTCTGCTGAACGCATCCTCGCACTTCCCCAACTCCAGTGCAACCTCCTCTATGCCACCTTCCTCAAGACCCCCTTCCTCTCATTGCAGGTCAAAGACCATGCATTCATGCAAAATTCCCCTGCCTTATGCGAGGCCATCTCCATGTACCGCGTATACATCACCTTCCACAACATCTACGTGGAGAGACCCCCTCCCTACGAATGTTGCAATGCTGACATCGGATGACTCATTCTTGAACTTCGTTCCCACTGCTTTGAACTGCTCATGACTCTTGGCTTCCCTGGCATTCTTGGGCAGCTCCCACCAGGATGCACCTATGTCCACTTCCAGAATGTCCTATGCACCCTCTCTGGAACTGACCTTACTCACTTTACTAGCTTTGTCGACTCCTCCCCACCTACCCCTGAGCCTGCAGCTGGAGATAATCAGAGACCTGACCCTCCCTACTGCTATGGAGATAACCTCGTCAACAACACCTTCCGTCCAACCCCCCTGAGTCCACTCCAATCCTTGTCGCTCCACTCCCCCGGAACCTTCCAGCTCTTGCTGCCAGGATTGCTCACACCCTTGTGGCAGGTCGACCTTCCA
>JBBPMA010001542.1:0-10269 GCA_038090075.1 Xanthoconium purpureum | reverse complement strand
TCAAGGAGGCCACCAGCAAGGCACGCGACTCGGAAATCCCTCACACAGCCATGGTACAGCCTCATGAACCCCAGCCAACATGTCAGGAGGGCGGAAGGACGACAGATGGCAGAAGTGCAACCACAAAAGTCCCTTGTGCAGCCACGGTCTAGCCCCAGACAACCCCAACATGTGCACAATCCAGAGGTCCCTTGTGCAGCCGAGTTGTCGCCCATACGCAAGGCATTGACGAACCCCCAACCAGCGCACAACTCAGAAGTCCCTTGCACAGCCATGGCATAACCCCAGTGGCGACCCAGCAGGTCAACGACAACGCGACCGCTGATGCCATGAGCCCACACGCAATGTGCACAGAGCCCACAAGGCCAGCGGACGGGTTGCAGAACCCACTGGACGAGGTTGAGAGTGGGGAGATGGCCAATGGAGACCGTTGTGCGCATGAGCACATCGACGAAGAAACCAGTTGGGTGGAGACATCTGAGGACAAAACCACCACGACAACACCAGATACACCCCAGAGCGCGTCCCTCGAGGGGGAGTGCGCACCACAGGCGAGTGACAGCAGCACAGAGCTGACTGTGCAGAAGCCAGACCAGACCAAGGTCACTTGGGACCAAGGCCAGACCACAACAACAACCAGTGTGAGCACACAAAGCATGCCACGTGACCACCCAGTGGACACGACAACAACAGATCCATCAAGACCATCAGAAGACCCTGTGGACGTGACGGGCAACGCTGAACATTGTCCAGATGCACCCACAGAGCCACCCGACAAGCCTCAAGGTGTGGAACGGCAAGATGGTGAGCAGAGGGTTGAGGAGGCCAAGCTGAGGGTGTTGAGAGCATCGACGGAGGGCACAGAGGCAGCAGGCAACAATGGCAATGAGGGACGTTGACCAGGGAGGCCCAACGAGCCACAGGTCAAGTCCACAGGCCCCACAGATGTGCAGGTCAAGCCAGATGGCGAGACTGCCACCGAACGAAACAGGAGCATTGCGCATGAGTGCACAGACGCAGGAATCAATTGGGAGGCCATAGGGACGAGCCGAGATGTCCAGGACGAGGCTGAGAGGTTGAGGATGCATCAAGGTGACTTGATCGAGGGGGAGAGAGGAAGCGTGACCACGTGGGTATGATCGATGACAAGAGCTGACAAAAACGTTCAGCATGATAAAGAAGTCAACAATGACATACCAGAGAGTCCCCCAGACCCACCTCCACCACCTGACAAACCCGTGCAACGACAGAACAAACCCCTGAGTGTTGAGCTCGAGGGGAAGAAGAAGTCAGTGGCAAGCTTTGATGACACACATACTGGTGATGAAGCGGACATGTCAGAAGCATTAGGACACGTTGAGGATGGTAGACACGTGCTGAAGAAGCCTAGGAATGTGTAAGTACACATCAGTGAACAGTTGGAGCAGGGGGAGCAAGAGAACTCACCTGAGAGAGCTTCAGAGGATCCAGACAAGCCAGGTGGCGAAACAGCTGCACCAGGCAACCACCAGGACCATCAGGGATGCCCTGAGGATGACGGGAAGCGGCGCAATGGCAATACGAACACGCTGTGTCGAGATACCGTCCCAGGAGACCCTAGAGGCCAACTAGAGGCATCAAGAGGCGTCGAGGGCATTTGGGACCGCCGAAAGGTTGTCAATGGCGCCGAATATGATGGGGTATGTTCCAGGAGCGACAAGAACGAGCACATTGTCGAAACGAACATGCTACGTCGAGATAGAGGGCCAGGAGACCCAGGGGGCGACTGTTACAATTGTCTTTCTTGCCCATACCTTCTTTCTCATCCGCATCATTTGATGAGTCTACATTGACCTTTTTCCTTACCATGAGAGTAAGACCCATTATTTACTCACCTTTGATATCTTCACCTCTCCGATACTTCTCCCTCTTTAACTTGTCGTCTCATCAACAGGACTATATACTTCTCTGACTATTTCTCTCATAGTAGTCATGTGTCTCCACTTTCCACGATGTTCTACTAGCTTCCTCTTACCTAAGCAGTAGTACTTAAATACCCACATAGCCTGTACCTCTTCCTTATTCTTGTTCTGCGCAATCACAGCGTCAGTCTTGCGATCCACAGTTCGTCTGAACCGTGACCCAGTTCCTTTCACCTTGAGACTTCTTTGAGGACACAGTGTCTCTTCGTGAGTACCTCCCTTAGAGTAAGTGAACTTTTGACCTCAACGCAAGTCTGTCGACTCATGTAACAGCAACCAGGAGGCGATGGGAGGCGTCAAGCGCAATTGAAGGCGCTGAAATGATGTCAATGGTGTCGGATGCGATGGGAATAGTGGCTGGAAGGGTGGCGCAACGAGCACAGCACACTGCGACTTGAAATGAGTCAAAACGGACATGCTAGCTGGATTCAAAGTGAGTCAGCACAGATGGGATGAACAGGTGACGGACCACATACCTGGGCCATCCAATCCACCTCCCAACCATCCCATACAACCTCACACCCATTCAAACCCACCACATCGCCGAGGATGATTGAAAATGCAACCTACAAGTGTCAGTACCCACAGACCCACTTACCAAGGCATCCGGGCACGTCAAAGCTGAATCGGGCAAATTGGACACACTGCATACATTGTATATGGACTGGAGATGGTGTAGGAGTGATCCCAGGGTGCAATACATGAAGACAAGGCCCCTGGAGCCAATTGAAAACGAGCGTGCACACTTGGACAGCACAACCACCTAGCCGAGCCACAACTTACCATATCGGGTAACTGCGCCAGCGCAGTGCAATGCAACCTCACCGGACATCCTACGGACACGAAACCCATTCATTTAATAAATCTTTTGGTATACTTCCATTTATTTTTACCTTTTATCCATTAGAGCAAACACTTACAGCTAGTGTCCCAGCCCCTTGTGTTTGAGGGGGAGTGTTGGAATTATTCCATATATGGTATTTACTGATTACATAAGCCATATTTACATTGCACCATAGTACCTTAGTTCTACTTAGTGACTTACTGAGTATTCTACAGGTTATTTTAGCACTATCCCACATTTTCTTTCTTGTATCAGGTACTTCATGAGAAGGCCACAAATAGATCTGTCTCTATTGAGTGGATTTGAGCATGCAAATCTGCTCATGCCTGGAAACCCTGATGGCATGACATGTGATCCAGCCACTGTGTCTGGCCCATTGCCCCCACAACCACTGCCATTTCAAATGGGTTATGGAACCTATCCTATGGTGAGTGGATTCACGAGTGTGGATACAGCTAAATTCATAGAATCAGATTCAATCTCTCCAACCTGCTGGAATGGCAGTTCCCAGTCCTTATAGCCCAGTAAGTGGATAGAACATGCATATATGCATATCAATTGATGTCTACTAATGTGTTCTTGGAGTGAAAAGGGTCCTGGCTTTACTAAGGAAGAGTTTACAGCCATGCATGAATGTTGCAGGCAATTAAAGGATGAAGTCCTCAAGCTTAAGACTGAACATGATACAATCAGGTATGTAGTCTCTAATCCCTTTTTTTGTACTGATATTTGCATCATCAGAGAGCTGTTTCAGATTTCCAATGTGAATGGGAACCTTAGTATGTTGAATGTCAATCCAATCCTTCTTCCAGCAAATCCCAAAAAGCAACCAACACCAGAATCACATCCTCATATTCACTTCTGGACATACACAAAGTTTTTCGAGTGGCAAGAGAGTCCAGAGGAACATGTCCATGTCCATGGGTCAGCACCTTATCTTGAGCAAGAGAATGGTGACCTTATTGAAGAGGCTGTTCTTGTCAAGATATGTTGTACCATGCACAGTGTGTGGGCAGAGTTACAAAACTGTGATCTGGCACCATCACCATGGAGGAAAGTTGGACACTCTGGCTGGAAATTGTTTCATCAGTTGGTGGAAAATGCTCATCCATTGTTTAGATTTGCCAAGAATGGTTGGAAGTTGGAATGCTTGGCCACAGCAAGCTACTCTGGATGGATTCACACATGCCTTCGAGAGGAAAGCACTTTGGAAGATGCTGAGAATCCATGCAAGCAAAAGGGCAAAGTATTGCTTAAGAATGGAGTCAAGCATGTTCAGGAGGAAGAGTCCAATGAAACTACAACAACAGGTTCATCAGAGTCATCTTGTGAGCTGATGGAGGTTGATTCTGAAACATCAGCATCCTCTCCAATCTCTGAGTCTGCAACATTGCCTTTGCCTGGGAGTGAAACAAAGAGTCCTTCAATGAAGGAAATTGAGGTTGTTGATCCACTGTAGGTCCTTTTTAAAATTTAAAACACTTTTCTGATTGCTTTCTAGATCTGATTTGTACCTTGAGGACAGTGGTCATCAAGATGCTGTCCTCAAGGTATCTGAGACATTCTCAACTGCTTCCAAGTATTCTAGTACCACTTCCACTCTCAACACTTCCTCTCCCAGTTCCATCATCCCAATCTCTCATGTTACCACTTCCAAGTCCTCCTGCATTCAAGATATCACTGCCGAGTTTGCTGTTTCTGTTCCAAAGTCTATCTCTGTCGACTCCACTGTTATACATGCTACTGTCTCCAAGTCCACCAGCCCCATTCCCAAGTCTATCTTTGCTGACTCCATTGCCACACACTACTGTCTCCAAGTCTGCCACTTCTGTCTCTGATTCTTGCTCTACCAATTCCATTGCTATGTATGCTGATGTTACTGCTTGCAAGTCTCCTGCTTCCAATTCTATCATCAAGTTCTCCATTACATCTTCCAATACAAATACTACTGCTCCAAATTCTCCTGCTGTTCAATCTGTCCCCATGAAATCTTCTAGTCAATCAGTCAATCAGTGTGCTCCAGGATTATCAACAGGTGTTAAAATGTGACCAGGAAAAGCAAAGAATGAAAGGTAAGCATGGGATGTTTATGACCTTGCAAGCATTCTAATGGTTTTTCAGGAATTTGTGTGGTCATCATTGGTTGCAGCAGTTCCAAGGATGATCTGGCTGTGGGACCACTCCAGAATTTCAACTTTATTGGTCCAGTTTATCAAAGGACATCCAGCACTGCTATGAGGATGAGGCACATAATCTTGTGAGTATCATTGTTCCTGCTAGTTCTGTACTGACTTATTACTTGGTAGGCTACAAGCAATGCATGGAGCAAGGTGGAGCTCAAGAAGCTGCTCTATTAGTTTGGTATTTACATGATTCCCTCTCCACACTCATCCTCTGAGCACCATTCATCCACAGTAGTTTCATATGCATTTTTGCTGCTGTTTCAAGCCTGGGATGCCCAGCTCATTCTGATAGAATTACCCCCCCTACCCTATTACCATAGCATATCTAGCAACACATACCACCCAATACAATCATTTCTGGACATATTTGAGTGGATGCAAAGGAAGAAAAAGTAGCAAGCAAGCATATGCTCAAATATGTGCAAAAAATGACTGTCCAATTGGAATCAACTGGGTAAGATCATATCATACACAAAATCTGATATAACTATCATATTTAGGCTTACATGCATTAGGGTGAGCTCGCATGCATGTGAACACACATGAACTGCTCTGCACATGGCCAGTTCTCACAGGGTCTCATGTTTGAGGGGGAGTGTTGGAATTATTCCATATTTGGTATTTAGTGATTACATAAGCTATAATTACATCGCACCATAGTACCTTTAGTTCTACTTAGTGACTTACTGAGTATTCTACAGGTTATTTAGCCCTATTCCACACATACTACATTATGAGAGAAATACTAGTACCTCCCAGAGTTTTGCACCATTTGGAGTGTCCTCATTGATTGCAATTGTGCTTATGTTGTATGTTTGACACTCCAAAATCTGCCATGTCAAATGGTGCAATTAATCTCATATACTGGTGTTAATACTGATCTCACTTGAGTTGTCTGCAAGTGTTTGAGTGGTGATATTGTTATGGTCATTGATTCCAGTTGTAGTAGCATAGGAATCAATAAACAAAGCATCTTTCCACTTCCTGTACCAGCAGTGATGACACTGTCATGTTGCTGTAGCATGGCAAGGGAAGCTTGGATCTGAAAGACATGAGGAATGATGGTGCCTTGAGTAAGAATCCAGATAATAAGGCATGCCCAGAGCATGTCAATCTTCTCATTGTCAGACAAGGTGGCCAGATATAACCTCAGCAGCCAATCATGGAGCAAAGTATCAGCCATTTGGCTGAGAACATCCAGTGGAGCACTTCAGATGTGAACAATGATACCCATTGAGTGATGTCAGACAGGAACTTGATCATTAACACTTAATCTTATCATTTATTTTCATTTATCATATCATTTTGTTTCCCCAGATTTTCAATTGCAAAAATGCTCATTATTTTATTGGCTAAAGATTAGATGACTCTGGGAATCCACTCGCCCTGCCAAATTCAAACCCAGATTTACCAGTCCATCTATCAACAGCTTGCCTCTTTCTTGTGGCTGCCTCTTTTAGACAGACTGGTCACCAGTCTAGCTTGTCATCCCATGAACACAGAAATTGAATGGAGTTAACTTGTAACAACTGTTTTTGTCCTTTGCAAAGTCAGCTTGTTCAAGAATGGGAACAATAAATCAACCAAGACAACAGTCAACATGAAGGCTGATGTTGTATCTTGCCACAAGCACACCGAGCACCACAATATCATCTTGATTGCTGTCTGGAAGGTTAATGGCAGAACCTATGAGCTAACCAGGGATCAACATGTCACATGAGAGCACTGGCAAGCAAGACTATATGCACAAAGATGGTGTTACTGTTTCTGAGCAAGGAATGTGAGTTAGGGGATGTCATGAATGAAAATCAAAAAGAACAAACATGGCTCTGTGCATGCCCTTTAGGTTTGCCTGGCATGTCACAGGGTTGATGGGCACCTCATGGACCTTGACACCCATATAACCTGCACACTTGTCAAACACAATGTGCACTGTTACTGGGATGATCCTAAACAACCATTTACTGATTTGTTACTAAGGAGAGAATGAGAAACCCTTACATTTCAGGCTTAGTGATGTCCTTGATGTCCCTTGCCCAATCTCTATATGTCTTGATAGCCATGACAATCAACTTGGTACCACCAAATGTCATCATGCCAGCGCCATCAGGATTATTATACATCCTCAGGCACATGTCCATGATCTTGGCCTCCATCTTGCAAATCAATGGGAAGATGTCTGGGCAGAGCAGATTCGAGACAGCATAGCATTTGAACGCAGCAACAATCACCTTGGAGAGATCAGCACCCCCATCTGCCTAATCAATGAGTCACATGCAATGAACAATGATGCAGGAGGGACATGCAGTTAATGGTACCAGATAACTTTTCCTGCCTCCAATCTGTGTGTGCACCGAGCTCCTTGTCCATTTCTGCCATCTCCTCAAGGTTCACTTGGCAGACTTTGTTACAGATTTCGTTCCCTTCGACGAGATCCCCTCTTTTTCTCTAGCTCCATGGGACGACCCCTCCCTTCCCTTGGGCGACTATCTTGTCCCCTATGCCACCCCACTCGATGCCTGGACTCCTCCGTCTTGATGCGGAAACTCTTTCTAGATTCCCGACACGGTTAGGCTTCTATCCGCTGTGTCTAGATCTCGCTGTCCTGTCGGCACTCCGCCTTCCGGATACATCTTGGTCTCTTTCCATCCCCATCTTCCCCTTTCGTACATCCCATCCGGTCTCCCATATGACTCCCTTTCTGCTCTTCGCACAGCTCTCCGCTTCTCCTTTTAGACACGGAACCCCTATGGGCCTCCGCTTTCCACTTATGCCACCATTCCGTCCTGATCCGTGCACTCCCCATAGAGGTATATAAACCCCCCATGTATGCTGAGACTCCTCAGCTAGTTCTACGCATTCGCGTTGTAATCTAGTCCATTCCAAGGTTCTCTAAGGTTCCTTGAGTCCCCCGTCGCCTCACAGTTGAGGGACTACTTGCGTTTACACCTAGTCCGTGTACTTCGCCCAGTCGACGACTCACTCTTGAGTCCATCAAGTATCGCTTCAAGCAATACTCTGTCCAGGAAGGCCTCGCCATTAAGCCCTTGCCTGCTAGGCTACATCAATAAGACCTATCAGCCGCCTCATCAAGTCTCACTAGGAGTAGCCCTAGGAGCATGCGGGGAACACTAGAAAGCAACGCTCGACGTAACAAAAGAACTAGCTTTCTTTCCACTCCAGCTTTCACGCTCAGAGTGTGCCCCCACCCACCACGTGCAGAACCCACCACACCGACTTATTCAGTCAGCGAGATCCCGAACCCTCTGACGACTCTTCCTCAGAAGCCTCACAAGCTTCTCCTGAGGATTCCCCACTGCCTACCATGTCCCAACCCAGACAACGACTCCGAGTCCTAGGATCCCCCTACAGACAACCGCAGTCCCCACATCTGTCTACCCCGACAGCTAGGCCATCCCCCATCTCCCGATCCTCTCTGTTCCGTCCTTCCACCCCACCTTCCCTCTCCACCGAACCTATCACTATGGATCCTCCTCAGGAGTTGAACCCGAGTCTCGGTGTCGAAGAGCCCCAGAACACAGACCCATTCGCCCTAGAACGAGAGGAATGAAACCGACTCTACCAGGAAGCTCTCGCGGAATACCGCAGAGACCACCCACTCCCACCTGCTGCGCCTGAACCTGATCCAAACCCTGACCTCGATATTCCCTATATTGACGACGACATGGCTTCCCAAGGAGAACTTAAGGCGGGTCTCCCGGAAGAATTTTCTGGCAAACAAGAGGATGCCAACAGATGGATCCTTGCCATGAAAGGGTACTTCACTATGAACGCATCGAAGTACAATGATAAGGCTAAAACCTTAACCCTGCTCAACCAGATGAGCAAAGGACGAGGAGCCTCCTTCTCGGAAGGTTGGCTAATGAAGCTGGACGACGAAAGCGTACCAGACAAGAAGAAGACCTTCACGGAACTTCTGTCTCACTTCAACGAAGTGTTCCTAACCACGGACCTTCACGCGAAAAGCAGGAACCGTCTCGCCACCCTACGACAGAAAGACTCCACTTACCACGGCGACTTCCATGAGTTCAAAGCCGATTTTGAACTAGAAGCATCCCGAGCTGGCCTCGACCACCCCAACAATGAACACGTCCTCATGGATATGCTCAGTCGAGCCGTCTCCCCTGACATTGCTTTCAAAATGGCTGCACTCCCTACAGAGCCCACTTCTCACAAAGAATGGCTCAAAAAGGCGGGACACTTTTTCGACATCGCTAAAAGAATGCGACAACTACGAAGCGGAGGCCACCCTACCCGGACCTCACGCAACTCGGGCACTTCTCGTGACCCCAACACTATGGATGTAGACAGGATCTACCTCACCCCAGCCCAACGCGCCAAACACATCAGAGATAACCTTTGCTTTGTATGCCACAAGAAAGGTTGTTCCACCAGGAACCACGCACGAAGAGGAACTACCAAACCTCCTCAAACTTATCAGAAGGCCCCGGTTCAAAACATCAGAACCATGGAGACTCCACCTCCTCCCCCACCAAAGGACGAGGTGCAAGACTATATCAATCGTCTAAAGACAGACGATAAGCTCTCTAACGCGGACATTCTCCACTCCCTATGGGTCCTCTACGACAACGACGTCGACGAGGAAGGAGAAGTCATCAACTACGTTCAAACCAAAGAGGCCCCTGAACCTATCCTGAAACAGGATTTTTGAAAGGAAGGAATGTCTCGACGTCATTGCCTTCCCACTCCATTAGACCCATCTTTGTAACCGGTAGTAAGTCTCGCTCTATGAAAATCCCTGTGTCACTTTACTCTGGTTCACTTGGGCAAATCGTCGACCTACCCGCCCTCATCGACTCAGGGGCCACCTCATGCTTTATCGACCACAACTTAGTCGCCAAAAACCGCTGGCCTAAAGAAAGACTAAAGACCCCGATCTCCGCCCACAATGCGGATGGATCCCCTAACGCCAAGGGCATCATACGCTTCCGGGTACAACTCACCCTTCGCTTAGCCGAAAAAGAGGAAAAACAATGGTTTTACGTTGTCCATCTTGGAAACGAAAACCTAATCCTTGGACTACCCTGGCTTCAGGAAGTCAACCCCATCATTGATTGGACCGCTGGAAAGATCAACATCCCCAACGATAGAACAACACCTTGTCACGACTCCCCCGACGCGGTATACCAACGATACCTCATCAGATACCTATCCATCGACCCCAACGTGAAAATGGAGGAACTCATCCTCCGCCGAATGAAACACATCCCCGTCACCATAGGAATCCGGAAAATGACCA
>JBBPMA010001541.1:0-10269 GCA_038090075.1 Xanthoconium purpureum | reverse complement strand
TACCCAGACGATGACGAGATCTCGGACGATGAAAGCGACGATGAAGACGATGAAGACGAGGACGACGAGGGGGAAACCGACGACGACGGTGCCTCATTGTTCCCTGAACCTAAATCCCCATCGCTCGCCGTTCCCGCACACATGGCTCCAGTCGACAGAGAGACAGGAGCACGACGGCTCGCTGTGCGTCTTAGACAGCCATTCGGTGCCCTCTTGCTGGCGCCAAAAGTGGAGGATCGACGTATTGTGGGTTACCAGCGCGTCGCGGCAGATGTCTTGATTACTGTACAGTTTCGCGAGAACGTCTCGTTGACTGATATTCTCAACAATGTACGCACGTTGGATGTGTTGTAGCTACGTAGCCTCACCGATGACGATCTACATACATATTCTACCTATGTCTTTGCAACCAATTGGCTGTCGGTCAGGGCGTGGCGCCGGGACGTGAAGCCAGCCAAAAACGAGTCACGAGCGTGACTCTGGATAGATTACAAGCGTATGGCACGATAAAACTGGGCTAGATTACAAAACGGTGGAGTCGGGAGAGAAATCAACACCATTGACGGAACCCTCAAGCTTGAAGACTAGTAATCGTAGGTCCCTGCATTCCACCCAAATACCTCGCCGTTGTGTGTTCCCGCCGTGATCCACTTTCCGTCTTTCGACACAGCCAGACAAGTGGTATAATCCACTTGCAATGTTGCCATTCGTTGGCGATCTGCCACTCGCCACACCTGGAGTCCCCCCCCGCCCACCGCACAAGAGTTGCCCGCCATCTGCTGAAAACGTTACCGCTCGTAGGAGGCCACCGGTGTCGATTTCGATGTGCGGGGAACGCTCTTCCTCCATGGTCAGCATCAACACATCTTCATTTTACCAGCACGCACCAGTCAAGTACTGTCGATGAGGGAGTTGGCATCACTGCTAATACAGTGTCTTCGGGCTATGGTGGAAGTCACTGAACAAGCCGTGGTCCACGTTGCTCCCCATTGATATAGAAGTGGACACGCTCCCACCTCATGTTCTTGACGGTTATTCACCTGAGCCGTATTTCCGCTGACGCATACATCTGGGATCGCGTCTCAAAGTTCAAACGTTCAACGTTCAACCGTGCTGTTTTGCTCAAGGACTGCAGGAGAAAATCCCTGTGGCAATATCCAATCAAACCACAATGGTTTCAGAGATCCGATGTATTTTATTTGACCCGAACTTAACAACTCGAACATCTCACCAATAAATTCAGCGTCTTCAAGATCTATGTAGTGGTTCCGTGATCGGGTTACCACAGCGTCCGAACCAGTTTCCACACTTTCATCACGCCCGTTCCGATACTGTGGTAGAGTCGGAAATCATCAGGTTTCTTTAACGCTGTCTTCGGGGTTCTCACGTACTTTGCATGTTCGACTTGGTCCAATGGGACCCATCGTGCCTCGTCGACCGAAGCAACCTCCGAACCCTCGAGCGCCTCTGAACGCTTTCGAAGTTTGCCTTTCTGCTTCGCTTTGCTCTTTCCCTTCGTCTGCGACTTGGAATCAAACCTGCGTAGCAACTTGGGAGGCTCGTCCCCTCCGCCTTTTAATAGCACCCATTGAACACGATACGTCTTCCGGATATGTGAGAAAACGTGGACAACGTCTCCCGCGGGTTTGACGTGTACGATCAGCATTGCTCTTTCTGCACTGTCATCCGCCCTGTCGTCCCTGCTCCCCATCTCGGAGCGACCCTGCGACTTGGAGCCCGAATATGGAGGCAAAGGTGGGTCGGTGAGCAAGTCCTTGAGGAGACTGTTCGGAATCTCGGCCACTTCGGCGGCGGTCGCAGATGTACCCGATATATTGGGTACCGTCGGGAACTCGTGGAGTCCTGCGAGAAGTCCTAGGGGTTCAAATGGTATCAATGTTCGCTGTACGTGTGTGCGTATAAGAGTGCAGATGTGGCGCATGTGGGATACTAACCTCCTTCAGGGCGACGAACGAGCAAGAAGAATCGTTCGTCATCTGCCGTGCGCCATTCGATCACGTTGACTGAATCAAGTTCTTGACGTGCCTTCTTTCGCTCAACTTTCATCGGATAGATGGTAACGAGGCCCATGTCCGGGTCGTCCACCGGGAGCGGTTCACAAAGAGTACACAGTTCTTCGATGTCTGCCTCTTCCGTAACAGGGCTCCGCTATGTAGGGATCGTTTAGAACAACACAAACATACAAACGAATGGAATTTTCCTACAGAGTCGGACTGTGTTCTTTGAAATGCACGACACCAGGGTCGCAGAGGGCAGTCCCCGCACGAAGGACCTCTGACCTTGCACACCGTACTCCCGAGCTCGATGAGTGCTTGATTGATATCACCCGGACGGGACGAACCCTCGACAAAGGCCTCCGCGCCAGCCCACAATATGTCTTGTGCCTGCTTCCCTTTCGGCGGCGCGTACAGCGCCAAAAAGCGTGCAAGTAGTCGGATAACGTTCCCATCCACCTGGCAGGTCAAAGCCAAGAGAAATCGGAAGGCGATCAGAAGACTTACGACTGGAGCGCATTGGTTGTAAGCGATAGAACAGATCGCACCGGCGCTGTAACGACCAATCCCGGGTATCTTTGCTTGCATATCCTTGGCATTGTCTGGAAGTCGACCGTCCAGTTCCTTGACCGCTTTTTGCGCGCCACTCAGTAACCGGGAAGCACGGGAGTAATAACCAAGGCCTTTCCAAAGGCTGTTGACAGTGTCGATGTCTGATGCAGCGAGATCTTTGATGGTCGGGAATCTGAACGGCGCCAGAGCGAGGCTCGACGAAGTATGCTCGGAGAGAGGTACACGCACGTACTTGGTCATCCAATTGTTATAGTAGGGTATCACAGTCACTACCTGGGTCTGCTGAAGCATGATTTCTGACACCCAAACCTGATGGGACGTCAATGGGCCGCATGGAATGAAGGGCCACATAGCAGACGAACCTCGTACGCACGCTGCGCTCTGCCGTCCTTGTCCAACGATCCATCAAACGGCTTCCGCCAAGGCATCCCTCGGACCTCGTGTTTCTGCCCATACCAATGCAACAGCGACTCCCGGATAGGGTCGACGCCCGTAACGACGTGCCACGAGACCGGATGCGTAGCTTGACTGCTCGTACTTGGTGCCACGCCTTCCTGTGCGACGACGGCGACGTTGGCCTTGGTAGACGTGCGCGCTCGTTTTGACGCAACTTTACGCGTCCGACGCGTCTTTTTGCTCCTTGGCTTGGATATCTCGCAACAAGACTCATCGGACGCTTCCATAAACTCGCTGGCTTCGGTGTCGGTGTCGGTGTGAATCCGCGCACGTTTGGCCATGTTGGGAGACCGAGAGAAGCCGACGGCAAGCCAGAAGGTAAGTCGTGCACAAAGGACGGCTGTACGAACGCCAATGACTTGGATGAAACGCTAATGCAAGCGAGTTGGAGAAAGTCACCGAGAAGCCTCAGAGTATGTTGGGGGCCAGAGGCAGTGACAGTGAGCTAGTAAGATGTTTGGTCAGGTATGGTAACCGTTTGTGGGAGTGACAAGTACTAGACTACATTCGCTAGCGATTCGCGAATGACTACTGACAGATGAGGGGTATCAAATCCTTCAACGAGTAATCGTCATAAAACAACCTAGAATCAAGTTTATACTCCCCGGGAACGAGCGTGCCATGTTCCAACCTCGCACCATCCAGCCAATCAAACTTCCCGTCCGCACCACCCTCTTCTTCGATCTGCTTGGACATGATGCCTTTCAGGAAATCATAGTCAGGCTTGTCGACGAACGCCAGGTCGCGACAGTGTTTGAACCAAGTGTGCCACAGACCCCGCCCGGGTGATTCGTCGATGAAATCTTGAATCGCTTTGCCGACCCTCATTTCTGCCAGCCGAACATACTTGGCTTCTACGCTGCGGCCATATATGCCTTGCCAAGGCAAGCGACCACGAAGGAGGAAAAGTAGAACATTTGCTAGGGCTTCAACGTCGTCTCGCCGGCTGGTTTCTGTTCCGTCGGTCAATTGGAGAACGATCGTGGCAATCATCGACTTACCTCGCTTCATAAGCATGTTATAGCTAGTATAACGCGCAGTCCCAACCCGCTCCAGATTCTCGACAAATGGGATATGCTCGTTAGTGACTGGGTTCACGTATGGTCTCACAAGCCCGAAATCTAATAGATGGACTATTGAGGAGCGCTCGTCTAAACCCAGAACGAAATTTTGAGGTTTGAGATCACGAAGAATAAGTCCACGGGAATGCACGTATTCCACTCTTTCCAACTGACATGCGTAGACGTGAACAAGGTTTCTCGTGTAACGATGGGATACACACCATTTGCAACCCAAGCATGAGCACCGTCTTCAGAGAGAGACGGCCTCTGCACAGAAGACGAACAGCATCAAGATCCGGTCCTAGCTTGTCAAGCACCAAGATATGTGCTCCCTCACGCACACCAAACCACCGTAAAGATGGAATACCAGGATTCCCGGTCAAAACTTTGTACACTTGGGCTTCATACGGCAAGGAGCATGCATACGAGTTTGTTTCACAATCGTGGGACCTGATAGGATGCCCGGGAGAGTCATGTTTAATCGCCACTGGCGCACCCGTCAGGACATGGACTCCGCCCCAAACTTCCCCTGGCATGGGTGAGTTTTTTGGAACTAGGAATATCAAGTGGATGCCTACCAAAGCTTCCACTGCCTAATAGTTCCGCCCCTTGGTAAAGGCCCGCGCGTACCGCGAACTCGTCATCCTGGTCGTCCTCGGTGGTGCAAACGCCAGGGGTTGTCCCGAGTTTTCCCGTCAACTCGTCTAGTCCGCCCGGAACGAGCAATGTAGGCGAGCAAGTTGGATAAAGGTCGACTTTCGATTCCAAGTTATGTTGAACGAGTGCTGTGGGATACCCAGCGAGACGGGCCGGTTCAAGTACTCTGAAACGACCTGTGGTGACAAAAAGTACTTGCTCCTTTCCCTCCAAACTGTCTCGAATGGACCGAAGGCGTTCGAAGAGAGTTGAAAACAGATCTGAGGAGGTTTGCAAAAGTGCACTGGTATCCTGAGAGAAAGTGTCGAAGACGAATGACTGAGGGAGGGCAGGAAGAGCAAACAACGAAGCGCCCGGCACAGCCAGACCAACGACTGCAATGCCTTGCGAACAGAGTGCATCTATAGTCTTCTGCGCATCGGGGTATAAATCAAGCCGAAGAGCGTCTTCGCAGGCGCCTTTGAGTAAGACTGGATCGTATCGGTTCGACGCGCCTAGACGGTGCAAGGTATCTGTCAGAGCATCCTCAACGACCTGATGGAAACTCCGCTCAGGGTGATCTTGCAACAGAAGGGACTCGACCTCAAAGTAGACCTTGAGAACGTCTTCCGGTTCATGCCTACCAACTTCTTGTGGATCAAGCGAGCGCAATGCTCGCAATGCAGACGTTTGCCGATCCTTGTTAGGAGAACTAGTCAACTAGCAGGCACGAAATCGAGCAAGTCCACTCACAAAAATTGTTCCAATTGAATCAAAAACCACAATTTGAACGTTCGAGAGAGGTACTGGTGGTTCCAAGAACCCCAGGTGACCAATAGGATCATCACCTCCCTCGGACTAATGGCCATGTTAGTAAAGTACCGCGGAGAGGGGTTACATAAAATTTTCACCTCTGTTTCAGTATCAGATGTATCATCGGGGACCGGTTGTCTGTCGACCGGGATCCTCATCTGGTACAGTACAATAGCCTGCTCCTTTATGTCGCCATCCAGACCTGGGTGCCGTGCCCCAAAGCTACTGACATCTGAGGTTGATGGTCGCTGATTCAGAAACGTAATGAGTTGTCGAGGAGCAGTAGACAAACAATCAAATACCTTGCGAGACTCTAAGCACCAAGTTATGAGGTTATCCACTCGTTGCCTGCTATAATCCAAAGCTAATCTGCATCTACAGTGAGTGGGCATAACAAACGACCATAATCGACACACTTCTTGAAAGTCATTAGTTCTTCAACCACGTTGGGCGGCGTTATGGTTTGCAGATCGATTCTATCTGAATCGAGATAGTCGAAAATGAAACTTCCGAAAGGGACGTGAACCTGGTACGGATCTCCGCCGCTCCAAGTATCCCAATACTCTCCAACGGTCTCCTCGCCCCCTGAACTCAGACGCCGCAATAGGGCTCGAAACCATGAGGTTTGGTGGTCTTTGCCCAGTGAACGCAGCTGCTCAACACCTTCTGAATCGAGTTGATATGGAGGTCCAGAAGACGGAAGGCCTGATTTCAGATACAGCGCAGGAATTGTGTGTAGATAGAGGACATCCGAGTCATCTAGAGGTGACTGTGAGGGAAAACCGAGGCGCAGAAGCTTGGACTGTAGAGAGAGTGTGGCGTAATACTCGGCAAATTCGCCAGTGGGTTTGCTGGGGGAGATGGGGAACAGGACGGCGTTGTAGCCGAACTGTTGTCCAGCGTGGGACTCGGCCAGTGCGACTACCAGCGCCAAGAATGGGCGACAAACGATGGCACCTGCGCCCTCAGCGACTCTAGGACTCATCCGAGCCCTCGTTGCTGTGAGCACAGGGCTAAACTTGGCGAGGACAAGCGTTGAATGAGTCATAGAAGGTCGCGAACTGCCTTAAGTTGTTGTGAGTGGTTCAGTGATTCACCCAAGCTCCATTGAATCGTCCAGCGTTCCTTAAGAGCAAGACTAAGAACAACACACTACACGGCTCGTGATGATGCTGTCATGCGTGCATGTGATTCCCCAAATGCTTTGACTCGGGTGCTGATGAAGTGGCGGCAGATGGCTATCATGCAAGTACACAGCCCGGCCGCCAAGTCCCATGATTGGCTGCCACTGCTGGTTCCCTACGAACTCGTTGTACCGCGGGATGTTTCCGTAACGAGCTATACATTGAACAGCTGACCCCGTCAGGTGAGTTGTCATCAGTGTCTATCGAAACTTCTGTCCAACTTCCGTGGCTACCGGAGTGGTGGCGCAAGGCGCGCGCGCTAGGCTTGCGGATGCTAGTTGGCGTTCTCATGGAATATAGAGTACAGCTGGCCTCGCCCGGTGAGTAGCCAAGTTACCATCGGCGTCTAATAACCAACTTGAAGGTACGCGCGCTAGGTTTGAGAGCCCAAGTTTACGCTGTCAGTTATAGATCTTTGTATAACTTCCAATGATCCCATTTAATTTGAACACTCAGTTGGATGTTCAAGAGCAACCCGTCAATGTTTCAACCCCCAAACGGACAGGTTCAAATGTCAGGGGTTACTATGTGGCGCGGCCTATATGGTCGTGTGCCTACCCAGGCATTGTAAGTATATAAAAATAACAGGCAAGGAAACCGATGGCCACCCAAGCACACAGCTTGGTGCCAAGTGTGGTCACCTGCTGATGTCTCGCAAGTTCATCCCACGCCATTTTCGGGGTACCACCACAGCGGGGTGCATGCCAATGTAGCACCAGCGATTTAATTTGAAGGTCTATGCCTTTTCCGGACCACCAAATCATAGACAAATGTCGAACTTAAGGGCACTCAAGCCCAGCTGATCCTGATAGACGAGTTCCCACCAATGTTTAACAAGTTAACAACTAATTTCCGCGGTTATTGTGGTGGTGGCAAAGGCAGCGCGTTAACCCTGCGAGTCCCTGAATTCGGTGGGTCATTTACAGCGTTCAGTGGTCCCATGCTAGTAGGTGGCAGCCACCGTGTTCTACAATCAGTGACAGCCTTCTTCCGGGTGTGTATAAAAATATTCCAGCGTTTTCGAGTAAACGATGGATTTGTCAACCCCACGGGCTAGAGCCCTGGGGATGGAGTTTCTGATTACTATTATACTGGAGGAATTCCTCAGAATACCAACTTTCGGGCCGACCTGAGGTAGGTATAACAGCTGATGAAGAAGTGCCAGTGGGTGACTACCTCAGTACACAGCTTGGACGCCAACTGGGAATATCTGCTAGTGTCATGTGAACTCATGTGACGCCATTTCCACCATAACAAGCTAAATTTTGGCCATTGGGTCATGGATGTACAGTATAGCTGACCCTTACAAACGAACCATCATCATCAGGATCTATCAAACCTTCTGTCCAACTTCCGTGGTTACCGCGAGCCGCGCATGCTAGGCTTGCGAGTGCAAGTTGGCTTTTTTCTATCTACCCATAAGTACAGGTGGGTACAGGTGACCGTCCGGTGAATACCCAAGTCACCGTCTGTGTCTGCATCACTTCTATCAAACCCCATCGGCCACTGGAGCAGCGCCGCAAGGCACGCGTGCTAGGATCGGGCATCACTGTCGTCAGTTATCAAGCCATGTATGGTCTGCAACGGTTCCACGCCTGTACGCAGTAGAACATGTGACACCCCATTTTGCAACCATGACCTTCTCATGGGTGTAAGTCCCACTCCATTCAAATTTGTCGACCCTCCCAGCCGCAGGGATAAAAAGCGGGGCGTTTTCTCGTTCATTCAGAAGAGCCCGAGCCATTCCTGGGTTACAACTTTGACATCACTCAAACATCGTACTCAAAACGAAGGACATGAACAACAGCAATGACCATAACTGTGTTCCAGCTTCTGTGTCCGATTTGAAGCCGGGCCATATCGTTCGGTACAGGACCAGGTCGCTGATATTTGCTACGACTACCGGTAGCCAAAAACCATCGAAGATACCACACCCCTGTGTAATCATCGCGATCAATAATCGAGGGGAGCCTATCATCGCTCCAATCACCAGTGCAAAAGTGATACGTGGTAGACTTGCGAAGAATACCCAGGTAAGGTCCTCTGCCTACAACCAATGTCTTGATAATGAGTTGCACTTTCCATGTAGATGGCCCAAAGACCGCGGCTGTGGCTTCCCGTGCAGTATTCTTGTGGCACCATTGAAATCCCAGAGGACACGGGGTGCCGCGGAAGGAGTCCGGCAGTGATTTATCACTACAGTAATCACGGTCGTCATGGGTGCGACCTCAAAGCTGGGTACATCTGGTGTAACGGCGAAGACCCTCGAGAAACAATTCCTCTTTGGAAATTGGACGAAACAACACAGTTATATGTACAAAAGACAGTACCATATGACAAGGACAGAGGCATGTCTGAAGATGCTATTCGGAGTATGCATAAGCAGTGCTAGCGATGAGAGGTAAGATAGAGTCATCATCGTCCGACTAATTACAGGGGGAACTGACAACCAGACTGCACATAGCAACTCGTTCATTCTTTGGTTTGAAAGCATGATGAAGTACGGTGTTGATTTAAAAGGAATAGTATCCTTGTACGAGTAGAATATCATAGGGGCTGTGTGGATATGCATAAATCAGTTCCCATAAAAGGGTGTTCAACCTTGCGGCAAACTTGCCGAGTTTCCGGCGGTGATTCCTATTCTAGACCAAACGATTTTGAAGACGTGGATGCCACATGAAGGAATCTTTGCAAGGATACTAATTCAACGGAAACGAGCCTGCTGAGGGTGAGTATAGGATGAGTTTCTAGTGGGTCAGCAGGCTTACCCTACATACAGAATTTTCCACCCAAGTTTCGAGCGAGGTGTCATACGCCTCGCTCACTTCGCAACATCTCCACTCCTTATTGGCCAATTGTCCTTAATCAGACTATCGAGCGCTATGCGTGGGGCGTAGCGCTCAAGGTTGTCCGGTTCGGCACATGCCAGATCACAGCCTTGTCCAGCCTCGTTCTTTCGGCGTTTTCCCAAGCTCACACAAGTTCGCCTCGTGTCGCGCCTTCCTGCCCTTGACCGCCACCACAGAGCATCATGGCAGAGAATCGCACCATCAGAAAGTTCATCGACCTCGTTCGCCAAACTTCTGGAAAGTGGACCAACTGGGACCCTCCCATTCCCGTCTCTGTAATTATCCCATCAATCATAATCGATGTCCATCAGCGTTGACTTCTGTCTTTGTCCTCAGGTGGGAGATTATGGAACACTCGATAAGAATGGCGAGCTCATCGTGGAAGGCAATATTTACGACCCTAGCTTCCAAAAATCTCTGAACGAGAACGGGTTTAAATTCGACCTTAAAGCTTACCCAGCAGAACTGGGTGACGATGAACAAGACTACATCGTTGCTTCCACGGGTGTCAAGAAAGGAGAACTCAGAGTCGATCAGAGCGTGTAAGTCCATGATTGGCGAGGATCCATTCCCATTAAGATGTTGTGTTCCAGAAACGTCCCCGGAATTGCGTCAGCATCCGTCAAAGGGACATGGAGATTCCAAAACCACAAACGCGGAGCACTTATCATTCTCCTCACAC
>JBBPMA010001539.1:0-10279 GCA_038090075.1 Xanthoconium purpureum | reverse complement strand
GATCTACCAACTGACAGATATCCCAGACTGGGAGTGCACTGGAACATTATTTGACACTCTAGACAGAACTAGCCAGTTAGGTACCTTGTTGGGAGTTGCTGGAGACTGCCCAGCCTGCCCAATTCTGTCCAGTTCTGTCCAACTGAGGGTTAGTTTGCTGATGGAGTATCCATGGTTCACAAACAAAACGGTGTTATGTCGGTCTTACTGCTGCTGCTGCGCATGGGGCTGATCGGTGGTCGGGTGCGCTGTGCCACCATGTCACACCCCTGATGATGTGAATCACTACCGTGATACACAAGGCAGCCTTGAGGCATGATGCAGTTCCTTAGCAGTGGTGGATGTTCCCAATGTGACTTTGAAGACACACATGAGGGTCTCACACATCTTGGACATTCGGGAGTGCTTCACGATCTTGGCCAGTTTACTGGAATAAAAAGGTAACATCACAAAAACTGCAAATTTAAGATATTTCCTGACAGGTGGCAGAGTGTACAATGGACAAGTATAATGTCAGCGCAAACCACATCTACGGAATATATTGTTGCTGAGGGTGTGATCATGTCAATTATATGAGACTATCAGTATTGATGCTTTTGAGACAATGTACTACAACTTTGATACACATCATGGAACCCGTAAGTTCATCCAGTTGGCCTTGTTTGCCCCAACAAATCACTCCGTGTCGCAGCTCTCACCCCTTTATCTCCAACCACCATGATCATCACCCACCGTTCTCGCAGAATCTCAAGAGGCAGTCTACGAGGATTAAGACTCGGGGTATCTGTGCAGTGACTGGTGGTGTTGTCGCTGCCAATGTCTGGTTTGGTGCACATATAGGCTGCTTTTGTGGTCCAGTGATCTTGCCCTCACCCTTCCTCATCCATACCTTGTCCTCACCCACCTTGCCCACCTTTCCTCCACATGCAGCAATGGCGACATGATGATGTCAATGATATGCCCTCTCCCTCATCCTCGCTCACCTTGCAGCAATGAGATCATGCCCTCGCCCACTTCCTCCTTCCCTCATCCTGATGACAACAACACACCCTTATCCACCCTTCCACCTCTGCTCAGGCTCACCCTGACAACAATGTGATGCCGATGATGCCGATGACGACACTGATGGCACATTGTTGTCGATGGGCCACCTCCCTCTTCCCCTTCCTCATCCTCACCTACCTCGCCACAACGAGATCACACCTTTGCCCACCCTTCCTCCTCCCCTCATCCTGACGACAACACGAGGACTGTGACAATGCCAACAACGACAACACTGACAACACGTCATCATCTTCGCCCACCTTGTGACAACGAGGGGAGGACGATGGCGACAACAACACCGATGACGTCATCCTCACCTTTGCCATCACACTCACCCTGAGAGGGGTGACAGAAGCGATGGTATGACACACCATTGCCATAGCGTCCTCATTCTGTCACAATCATCCTCACCATCAGGCTATCATGTCAATATAGTGCACAAATCAACTGTAATTAGAGTCAATTGGAGATGCAATATCTACTCTGAGTACAATGTGCATTATATTGCACTATATTGGTATCCTGCAGTGTCTGATGATGCAACACAATGCATAATGGACTTGCTGCATTTTGTACCTGACTCCAAGTGCATGCATGGTTAGGCAATCGCACAGGTCTCAGGTACGGGTACGGGTATGGCATGTCAGCACCCGTACCCATACCCTTGGCTGGGTATTTCCCGATATGGCAGGTCGTGGCAATTTGCTCGCTCGCTCATCCTACTCTCTGAACCCCACCAGCGCCCTTGCCCTCATCCTCGCATGCCCGACTATATGACAACAGAGACGCGACAATGCAGCAATGATGACAATGACGACAACGATGTTGTCACCTTGCACAACGTCATTGTCATTGCATGTCATTGCCCTCCCTCTCCCTCTCCCTTGTCCTCGCCCTGACCCTGGTCCTCGTGCATCCGACAACACGATGACGACATGTACTACTCACCAAGTCTCGACTTCCAATACAATTGTGCCAACAGCCCTCGCTACAGGCTTGGAGAATGATGCATGGTGATGCACCATCATGCACGGTGTCTTCCGTGCATCGTGATGCATCACCATGCACCACAGGTGCTCTCTCTATTCTGGTATTCCCATGGCCTTCCTACGCTTCTTTCCACCAGTGGAATTACCCCAGAGCGATCGTTTTCTGGATGCTCCCCGATCTCCGGTCGTGGTAGCAACCTTTGAGAGTTGCAGACTTGCAGAATGGTGTGCGAGGATGCATGCATCATGCATGGCGTCATCCCATGCATCATGATGCATCACCATGCACCACAGGCACAGTTTCGTAGCATGATGCACCATGATGCTTGCTCCCGGAATAGACACTCATCCGCTGTTCTTGGGTCTCATGTATCCTGTACTATCCTGTTTCTAGTAATCAGATGAGCCCCTTCAAGCACAATCCCCTGCTACTAGCTCAGTGTCATGTCAAATCAGAGTCTCTGCCACAACTTTTGCCGAGTCCTTATTCTGGTTGCCGTCTTGAACATTCTCACAGCACGACTACACAACGACGCATGGTCACATCATATGATGGGCAAGTCTTTTGCACCATTGGTTCTGATTTCCAACTACAACTCACTTCTGATTATGTACTGAGTAATTCACGTGCTTAAACTCTAGGTTAGACATGAGCGGTACTATTCACTATTTACAAGAACCAATGAGAACCAATGTTACACGACGACCTGAACTATGTGCGCTTCCTCCTGCATATGAGCATCAGTCAAAAATGCGAGAACGGCACAGAAAGATTAAAACTCACTTAGCACAGCAGTGATTACTGGGGTCAGTATTCCCTCTTTTTTTGATGGCAGTCATTGATGCATGCACAGCATGTGCATTTCCACCAATTGAGTTGGCAAGGTCAGTGCAAGTGGAGGGCACAGGACGGGGCGCACTGCGGCGGATCTCCACCACATTTTCAGCTCCCGAAGGAGAGGCTTCTGGTGGCACAGGGTTGTCAGCAACATTCAAGTCATGAGTGTCGCACACTACAGGTAAAGCCAGATGACCATTGGACTGAGAAGCGGTTTCCTGTCCAGGTGGACAGCTTGCCGCTGCTGGGATCGATTGCGACAGACACGCTGTTGTCAGAGCCTTGGAACTCTGTGGGCCTGAAGCGACAGGACGTAGTTGGTCTGTCCTATTTGGCACATTTCCAGGTGTGAAATGAAGAGAGTTGGGGGCCGTTTGATCGGAAATCAACGGGTGGGGGTTGGAAGCAGTTGAATGGTTAATGTTGGGCGCTGCAACTGGAGGATACTCTGTCCTGCTCAATGCGTTGCTTAGAGTGAGATGAGGGGGACCAGGGGCCACATGGTTGGAAATTAAAGGATGCAGGAGTCCGCGGGTGGAAGAACTTGAATGGCTGATGTAAGGCACCACTGCCTGCGGTGCCTTGAACAGAGATGGCTCCAGAAAATTGAATGCTGGAAAAATGTAAGGTGCCGGATATGCAGGGTTTTGAGCGGCAGTGGTACTAGAAGGGACAGCTGTTGGGAGATAAGGTAAAGGTGCGTTGAGCATCGCAGTAAAGCTCATGTCACCAAAATTGCTCGAGTAGCCTGAAAAATCGCTGACTGGAGAGGACGCGCGAGAGCTCCAATAAGCAGCGGGAGTCCCGCTGTCATACCCCAAGGATGATGGTGCCTGGGAGCCACCACGGAAGTCACTGAGGGTGTTGTTGTGGTTATCAAACGTCAACAGAGGGTTGTCGAGTGTTATTGGAGGGTCTTCAAGTGTCACCGGAGGGTCTTCGAGCATCAGCGTGGAACTATCAAGCTGTTGGCCACCCCCTTCAACCGGTTGTGTAGTACACGGTGCAGGTAATGCAGAGGCTTGCGATGATTCAGCGCTATATTCAGCAGCAGCACCCTCGTGTGAACTTTCTGACAGTGTTTGGGTGGGCACATTGCTCCCGTTGTTATTGTCCACCTCCTCCTCCATTGTGTTCAACCCCGGGTTCCGCTTGTCCTCTGCTGAAGAACAAACATATGTAAGTGGCCATTCATGTCCATCAGACCAACGGTAATCCATACTCACAAAACACTAGCTCAGCAAACTCTGCATATGCGCTCATCAGAGCTTGCTCGACATCAGTCCGGAATGTTGCAAAGTCGCAACCCATCGGAGTCTGGCCAAGGTGGAAACTATGCATGGTAATCAGTGAGTCTTTGGAGTGCTGTGACTGAAGCCATCACTCACAACATCGTTGTTATATCCCAGTCTCTCCGTGGATTGGGGCCGGCCATCACACATGAAAATTTCCAACGAGTCTTCTTCGACAATGTCTCAAAGAGGTTGGTCAGCACAGTGGGAAGATCGTCCAGCGCACTGAATATCATGTTAGCGCCTGAGCCCATCGAAACTAGTCATGCCAAGCATAACTTACACAGCAATTGCATCATGGTCAGTTTCTTCACCTTTCTCTTTCTCTTCACTTCTTTTTCAACGCTCTGCTTTAACTTCGGCCTCATAGATCCTATTGATCTCAGCTATGACTTCTTCGTCTTCGTTTTTGAGCAGATTCTGACATATCCTCCGACCTGCAACCAGCTTTTCTCCTTGGCTATGCACATTGCCAGCTGCAACCTCAGCATCGAGCAGCAGCTTGACTTTCTCAGGGAAGAATTTTTCTGAGTATATTTCTACCTTGGTTCAAGCGCGTGATTTTCCTGATGCCAAAGCTGACATTAGGCTTGGTTGCTGCCGGTTGGCAGTGCGCTTTGCACAAGATGCGTTCATTCGCCACCTAAACCAGCTCTGAATTTTCTAAGTATCCACTTGTAAGTAAGTACTTGATGAGCTTCAGGATGTGAATACTGACAGTTCGCTGCTTCTGAACAGCATCCCCTAATTCATCTTCTTGTGCTTTCATGAGCGGCTGGTCCATCAGGATGTTGGTAAACAGCGCCGCATGCTCAGGATATCATTTGAACCAATTTTCATATACCAATGGCCAAAACTTTGCGAACGATTTGGTTTCCAGGAGCTCTCGATACTCGGTCTCCTGAGCTTCTAGGAACTCAAGTTGATCACCAATAATGCGGCTCATTTTGCAGTGACAACAAAGAATACGAGAACGAATGGGTAGCTGGACTGTGCAAAGTGTTTGAGGCGATGGGATGGTTTTGGAAATTTTTGCTGGATGTAATGGCAACCAGGTATGCGAGTACTGGTAGGTATTTTAGATCTATTCCACCGACTTTCTTGTATGACACCCTAACCATATTTTTAGACTATTATCTCCAAGCATCTTGCAACACCGGCACACTGCAACCTATGCATGTGCAATGGCAGTGCTAATTAATTGGAATGATGGCCTGGCCCTGGTACCATTCGCTAAATGGAATGGCTGCCAGGAATGTGAGTACAGGTAGGTAATTTCACCCCGGTATCAATTAATGGGAACAATAATGTTTTTAACTGCGAGTATTCTGTCTACAGAAACCCACCGTCTGATGAAAACAAGCTGCCCGAGATGAGTTTCATTCCTACATAGCAAATGACAAATCCGGTATGGACTGGTAATGTAGTAGACCGTGACTCTGTAACTTAGCAACATCACTGCCCTCCATTGCATGACACAACATGTCTTCAATAACACGGCTCGCTGTTCGGACACGATCCAACTCTACTTGCAGGAAGTAGGAGTCGTGATGATAACTGCACTGAAAGTGCTCAATTCGGGCATTCCAAAGGTTTTTTTCTAGTCTGCCGAGGGTAGTCGTGCACTCGTCTAACAATGCATAATTGCTGGTTGCCAGGTACTCTTGATAGAGTCGTTCAGCAAAGGAGCGGAGGGAGGGGCCGATCAAGTCCGACATTGCCACCTCAAACTTGACAGCCGCATCAGAATGTCTGTACACAAAGAACATGGCCAATCAGCACGTATTCAACCATAAACATGAATCGTACCTCCGAGAATATTGCACTGATGCAACTCTTTTCAAAGGACGGCCGGCTCTGTGAGTTTTCAACGCGTCGTGGAGTCACCCCAAGCAGGTATCTACAAAAGCAACGAACCTATGGCACAGGACTTCAGACGTGCCTGGTTTACCAATTGTTTTTCTGTCGCCAACAAGCAGAATTCTTCAACAGAAAGTTTGGGCTACAAGGAGACTTACACTGCAACTCGGAGGTTCGGGGGTTCTTGGTGCTTCACAGTTGTATCCGAATGACTAGTTTCCATCCGCTTCATTCTGGCTTTCTTGTTTATCTTGGCTGAATGTCTACCTATCATGATGGTGGGTTTCTGGGAATGGAAGTAGGACTTACTGTTGGTAATATTTGGCATGGTATCCTTGTGCCGCTAGCACCCGTTCTTCTGGAGTGTGATGAATTTTTGGCCAACCCATGAGAGTGCTGATTGTGATTGTGAATAGTCAAGGCGCGAGTGATACACAGTCGTGCGAAGTCATGGTATACCATATTTGGGTCGGATCAATGAGAGAACTGTGGTGACGTGCATGGTACAGTAGGAGATTTACCCCAACTCACACAATATTGCTGGTACACTCATATAAAAATACATGCACATGGTACTGGAACTTTGTGATCCGTAACAGTAGGTAGAGAAACGGTCTCTATGTTTGTATGGTCCATCACTATTTCTCTGGCATAGTATAGTACTTGAATTGATTTTAAGCTGTTAGACTGATTCCATATTTGGGTCTAATCAATGAGAGAACTACGGTGACATGTATGGTACAGTAGGAGATTTACTCCAACTTGTATAGTATTTGCTGGTACACTCGAAAATACACGTATATGGTACTTTGCAATCTGTAACAGTAGGTAGAGAAACAGTCTTGATGGTGTACGATTCATTGCTATTTCTCTGGTAGATTCACAGCTGCAGAGTTTTGAGTTACTCAGATTGGCGGTAGCCCGAGTCCTAACTAATCCAACATTGGTTATGGCTGCTGTACACAGCAAGGGAAGGGCATCAAAAAGCATGGATTTTGAAGCGAGTATTACAGGTATTGGACAAGCATGTCATCTATGGCCCCAAACAGCAGCATGAACCCATCATCCAGCTTCCAAACCTTCCCATAAACTGCGCCACTGATACGATCGACATACGGAGCTACGTTAATCCTGACATACACAACAAACAGTCAATACAGTGTATGTGTACCACAACAAGACTTACCATTGTGAGAATAGTCCGACCAGCTTACCACACGTAATGATATAGAATGGTGCTTGCATGTCGAGATTGGGCTGTACGTAAATGAACCTGTTGTACTTTGCGATCTCATGACCACAGGGAACGACGATCGAAGGCAGAGGAGTACTGGGATGGAGGACTGTCTGTGTGTGAGCATGCATCACTGCACATGAATCAGAAAACATACCGCAGGTGTTCGGTTGCTGTATGTAATGTGCGCGAAGTTGAATTTCAAGGACGAGTCGCTCAACATGGCACATTGGAATGTATGCTTGTCGAATGTCTCTCAGGAGTGCTAGAGGGTATATCAAGGCAGGTGACAACTGCGGAACCACAGGACTTACATTCCATGGTGATTGGACCGCCAGTCATTGACATTGCTTGGCGGGAGTATGGATCAAGGTTGGGTCAGAGAGGATGCAGCGAGCGAGCAAATACTCAACTACAACGTAAAGTCATAAACTTATGACCCTATGATGCATAATGCCGTGACAGGAAAATGCAACCGGTCATAGAATGAAATGCAGCGCGTGGTGCCAATGGAATGCAGCAGGTAATCAGTGAAATGCATTGCCTGGTGATGAAGCATGACGGCAGAGGATGTACCAGTTCGCCTCTGCTACGTCCCTAGGTTCTCAGATCTTCCACGCTCTAGTCCCATGCATCACAGTTGCTCAACATTGCAGTGAACAGAATGGTCGGTTCAGCAGGCAGTAAGTAGCATTTGCAAGGAAGATGTTCAGATTACGTCTGACATCGTTTCTTGGAGAATCCCGGGGTGTGCGCAAACGGTGTGCAAAGCCCACTCTGAACGTATACACGCACTCTAGTCCAGATGGGACTCTCAGTCTTTCTGATGCTCGTTCGAATGAGAAAAAAGTACCACACCACCAATTCATCGTAAATGCACTTGGCCACGTTTGCCAGTCTCAGCGCCTATTATCGGTCAGCAAACTACCAACTACATCAAGTCATATACCACAACAAGACTTTGCTCCATCTACCAACACGTTTAATAAGACTTCCTCGGAGACCCATGATCTGGCAGAGGCTTGTAAGCGCAGGCACACAGCGGGGGTAAGTGCTTTCCCGAAATTCCCTGGAATTATTAGATTACTACAAGCTATTTACTATAGGATCATCCTTTACTCACTTGGCTCAATGACCGCGAGCTTTTCCTACAAGAGCTTATATGCTTGGAGGGCAGGGGTGATCAGGTGCTCAACGGCCAATGCGGAGGATGCAAGTCTGCAACAGCTTGCTACCGGTGTGCTGATTGCTTTGGCAGTGTTATGTACTGCAAACGGTGCATCATACAGCAGCACGCAGCGAACCCCCTACATCATGTCAAGGTACTTCGTTATCTTCAGATGCGAGCGCATGCCACTGAATTTTCCAGGAGTGGAACGGCCAGTACTTCAAACACACGTCATTGAAAGCGATCGGGTTGCGTATTCAGCTAGGCCACTTACCCCCCGAAAAATGCCTCAACCCTCAACAAGCGTTTGACGATGACTTCATAGTGATTGATAGCCACGGGATCCATGAGGTAGCCATGGACTTTTGCCACTGTGAACATGGCAAAGACCATACTCGGCAACTTCTGCGGATGTGGTGGTTCCCCTCTACCTCAGTAAACCCGCGGTCTGCTGTCACTTTCCGTCTGTTGGAGGAATTTCAGCTTTTGTCATTCGAGTCCAAAGTGTCCGCCTACGAATTTTACCAAGCACTTGCTCATCGCCAAGATAATACGGGTTTAGCTAATAAGGTATGCATGGTAAAGCTTCAACATCATTCTGCAGTGACATTGTCTCAGGATCGGTACGAATCATTCATCCGTGTGGTTCGCGAATGGCGGAACCTTAAAATGCTCAAACGATCGGGTCGTGGCCATGATCCCATGGGAATCCCGGGCACAGTAGATGGGGATTGTGCCGTGTTATGCCCAGCATGTCCCCAGCCAGGGAAGAACTTGCCCGATGACTGGGAATTTGCTCCTCGGGCAAAAAGGTACGTACTCATGCCCTGTAACTGCGACACGGCTGTTAATCTGGACTTCAGCTGGCTCTATGCACTTTTCGTCGCTCTAGATGCCAACTTTCATCTCAAACAGAAGGCCATATCTAGTGATGAGGCAGACCCTAGTTTGAGCAGTGGATGGGCTTACTTTGTAGACAAATGCGCATACAAAGAGTACTTGAAGACTCAGGTGAATGTTGTACAACCAGTAAGTGGTCCCTTGTGAATTTGTATCTCGTGTCTCATGCTCGCCATAGAAGAGTTCTTGCTCAAGCCATGATGCCGTCAACCTAGCAGATGTCAAAAATAGCTCTGGGTTGGCAGCAACTGGTGTAGGGACCGTCGAATGTGCTCAGCACAACTTGAAACGACCGAACAGTGTTGGAGATCTTCAGAAAGGGGAGCGGTATGTTGTCCACTGGTGAAACCTGCACATACTTACCAATGATTAGATATGTTAACATGGACTACTTGTTTTTTTCAAGTCTCCGTCATTCCCCCCTACTAACCCTCAACGTGTCATATGATATTGCATGTCAATGGTCGAAAAATCTCTGGGATCGGATGACGACGCTTCCCCTCCCAATGCAAATTCAGCATGACGACAAACAAGTAAAGTTTTTCATACCAAAATTTCATCTCCCTGCCCACGTCATGCGCTGCCAAACTCGATATTCTTTCAACTTTATCCCACACGTTGGACGCACCGACGGCGAGGCGCCAGAGTGTGGATGGGCCAATATAAATCCGGTGGCATCCAGTACCAAGGAGATGGGCCCCGGGAACCACCGAGACACTCTGAACGATCACTTTGGGGATTATAACTGGAAGAAGGTTTGTGGGATGGGTACATTACAGTTTGACAACAGTTGACAGGGATGAAATTGATCGCAAGTAGGTACCTTTTTAGGGTGCAAGCTACGAGAAGCCTTGAAAGAACATGTGGAGCATAAAAGCACTCTGGAGGAACTCGAAGCGGCTGTTATGCAAGACGATACGACAGCCCTTTCGGCGTGGCAAACGAAGATTGTTC
>JBBPMA010001538.1:0-10283 GCA_038090075.1 Xanthoconium purpureum | reverse complement strand
GGTACCCAATATTACAGATCTGTACAGAAAAATAGGGGAAATGTAACTCAACATTTTTAGTATTAATCTATGTTGAAATTTTTATCAGCCAATCTTGACATGTATTTGGGCTTCTGTGCAAATTTTTGTAGCCATAGGTATAGTTGTGATGGAATAATATGTAAAGACATTTTATAGAAAAGTGTGGGAAAAGGGCTGGTTTGCTGATGTGTATTTGTGTTTTGTGCGTGACCGGATAACTATAACGATGTTACATAGTGGTTCAATGGTTTTCCGAGCGTCGATGGGGCCGAGTTACGCGGTCTAAAGTCTTGTCTGGCGTCACACTGGGATCTGGCAGTGTGGACTCTATGTGAGTACATAGTTTGCAAAAAGCGGTACGCTCGCGGAGATGCAAATCGATATTTGATCCATGTACAGCCAAAAACTTCCGTCGGAATGAACTCAAGTTTTGGCGCTCATAAGGCGCCATTCGAGTCTGAACACAGGACGAAGCCCATCGTCTTTTAGCTCCCCATACTAACCAGATTGCAAAGGTGTTCCCAGTCTCGGATAGGATATACTACTACGCACGACTTTGGGAATGAGTCAGTCGCCCGGGCCGTTGGCTGGGACGTCGCACGAACAACTCCTCCCTCCGCCAGCAGGTACATATACGAGCGATGGCTGCCAAATCCGATTTTACGGTGCGTGTTGCGTCCTCGCGTCGACAGACACTCGTACTCGTGACTGACTTTGGTGTGTGTGTGTGTGTGTGTGTGTGCGCGGAGGTTTCAATAGCCAAGGCGATGTACGATTACGCTGCGACCATCGACGAAGAGTTTGATTTCAAGGCGGGGGATATCATCGCGGTGACGGATACACCTCTGGACGGGTGGTGGAGCGGGGAATTAGTGGACGAGACGCGGAGGCAGCCTGGACGACACGTTTTTCCAAGTAATCTGGTGTCGGCACCGCGCGGGCCGTCGCCTCCACCTTTACCTCCCCCAACGGGGCTCTACACGGACGATGGTCGCTCGATCCTGTTTTACGGTGCGTGTTTACTTATTCGCTCGTCTATTTTGGGCTCGGCATGCCCTGATCTCGCTATGATGATGGCAGTGTGGGCTGACTATTTGGTTAGTCCAGGCGCTGTACGACCATACTGCAGTGGCGGACGAAGAGCTTAATTTCAAGGCGGGGGATATCATCGCGGTGACCGACATGACAAAGCGGGGGTGGTGGAGCGGTCAGTTGGTGGATGCTACGCTGCGGGAGCGGCAGGCAGGGCGACACATGTTCCCGAGCAACTTTGTGTCGGCCCCGCGCGGGCAGCTGCCTCCGCCCGTGCCGCAGCCGACGAGGACGTATACGGACGATGGTCGACTGATCTTGTTTTACGGTGCATGGTCGCGTTTCCTTGTTCCAAGCACTAGCGTGTACTGACTTGATCTCGATGTCGTATGGGGGGTTCTGATTGGCAGTCAAGGCGTTGTACGACTATTCTGCGACGATCGATGAAGAGTTTGATTTTCAGGCGGGGGACATCATTGCTGTCACGGATACGCCCGCAGACGGGTGGTGGAGCGGGGAGTTGTTGGATGAAATGCGGAGAGAGACTGGGCGGGACGTATTCCGAACAACTACGTGCGTTTATTGTAAGCGAGTGGTCGCAACGATGGTTTTGACGTTGGTGCTGGTGATGCCAATGTTGCTCCTGGTATCTCCACCAACACTGCTCCCATGCCAATGAATCCAAATTGTTCACGGCAGTCTTGATCACTGTATGATTTTCATTTCCTTTATCTCTGTTGACCATACCTCACCTTGCCTTTGTTTTTCACTATTATTTTGCCCTTGCCTCTCCTTTCAACTTTTCTTTCATGAACATCTTCCCAAACTACCCATTGTATGTACATAAACTGGCCTGTACACTATTCTGTCTTGAAACCCTTGTGCCCATGCAAGGGAGTTGTTATGCCTATTCACTTGATCAAAGATGAAAGCCCAATATCTTATCCCACCTTTCCTTTGTTTGGCTAAAGCCTTTTTGCATTTGTAGTTTCTCCAAGGTTGAGACTCAAGTGCTGGTCTACATCCCAGGGATTGACAACAACTCCTGATATCAATTGGCATGCATTCCCAAGTCAATGCATTCCCCTCTAGCTCATGTAAGACCATCACACCACATGATCACCTAACTCACCTGTTTCAAGTGATATATAATATGATTCTGGTTAAGTACTAGTATATATGTCAAAGTGCTGCAAGTGGGGCATATCAATTGGCTCAAACACTTCTTGGGAAATGTACATCTGTATTTATGAGGCCATGACTTTCCTATGTACCCTTATATCAATTCAATCATGTAAAAACAAAAGTACAAGAGAAACAGAGATAATGAAATCACATTCAAAAAAACAAACTGAAGAATCAATGCCAACAAGACATCCAGGACTCCCCTAAGAATGGGCTATCACAAAGGTCAACTTTGTAGGTAGGATGAGAAGATATTACCAAAGAATGGATAGGAAGTTGAAAAGCATGTCTGTTCCAAGGAGCAAGCCAGCCAAAGCAACCAACATTTGAAGAACTAATCCAGCCATCTTCCTCATAAAAATCACCAAAGGAAGCAAGTTCTTGAACCTTCCACACTTTGATGGAACAGTCAAAAGATCCAGTTGCAATGTGATGGCCATCAGGAGAGCAGGCAATAGAATAGACACAGTCTGTATGTCCCTGGAATGGACCTGCAACACATTGGCCAGTAGTTGCATTCCAAACCCTGATGACTTTGTCTAATGAGCCAGAAACAATATGGACACCATCAGGTGAATAGGAAACAGAGGTAATCCAATCCATATGCCCCTCAAATGGCCCCAAAATACACTGGCCAGTACTTGCATTCCAAACCCGAATGGTTTTGTCATCTGAACCAGAGACAATATGAGATCCATCAGGTGAATAGGCAACAGAGCGAACTACATCTGTGTGTCCCTTAAATGGACCTGCCATACACTGACCAGAGGTTACATCCCAGATCCTAATAGACTTGTCTCCAGAACCAGAGACAATATGAACCCCATCAGATGAATAGGCAACAGATAAGACAGGATTTGTATGGCTCTCAAATACACCTGCCACAGATTGACCAGTGGTTGCATTCCAAGCTCTGAGGGTTTTATCTTGAGAGCCAGAGACAATATATCTGCCATCAGGAGTATAAACAACAGAGCAGACTGCATCTGTATGCCCTTGAAAAGGACTTGCCACACATATACCATTGGCTACATTCCACACCCTGATTGTCTTGTCCCCAGAACCTGAGATGACATTGGTGCCATCAGGAGAGTAGGCAACAGACCAAACAACATCTGTGTGCCCCTCAAATGGCCCTGCCACACACTGACCAGTGGTGGCATTCCAAACCCTAATAGTTTTGTCCCCAGAGCCAGAGACAATATGGGATCCATCAAATGAATAGGCAATGGAAAGAACTGGCACTCTGTGTCCCTGAGGTGGATCTGCCACAAACAGACCAATGGTTGCTTTCCAAATCCTAATGGTTTTGTCTCCAGAGCCAGAGATGATGTGGGTGCCATCTGGTGAGTAGGCCACAGAGCAGACAGAATTTGTATGCCCCTGGAATGGACCTGCCACACATTGGCCAGTGCTTGCATCCCAGACTCTGATGGTGCAATCTGTAGAGCCAGAGACAATGTGTTTGCCATTAGGGGAACAGGCAACAGAGAAAACTTGATCTGTATGCCCTTGCAATGGGCCCACCACACACTGGCCAGTAGATATATCCCAAATCCTAATGGTGTTGTCCCTAGACCCAGAGACAACATGGGTGCCATTGGAAGAAATGGCAACAGACTGCACTGGATCTTTGTGACCTATGAAAGGGCCTGCCACACATTCACCAGTGCTTCCATTCCAAATTCTAATGGTGTTGTCAGAAGAGCCAGAGACAATATGGGTTCCATCAGGAGAGTAGGCAACAGAGAGGACACCATGTGTATGACCCTCAAAGGAACCTGCCACACACTGACTGGTGGTCATGTTCCACACTCTAATGGTGTCATCACCAGAGCCAGAGACAACATGGATGCCATCAGGAGAATAGGCCACAGACAAAACAGTACCAGTGTGGCCCTCAAGTGGACCTAACACACACTGAGCAGTGGTTGAGTTCCAAATTCTAATGGTCTTGTCTGCAGAGCCAGAGACAATGTGTCTACCATCAGAAGAATAGGCAACAGAGGTGACTCTATCAGTGTGCCCCTGGAAAGGACCAACCACAAGCTGGCCAGTGGTTGCATTCCACACCCTGATGGTACTGTCCCAAGAGCCAGAGGCAATGTGAACCCCATCAGGTGAATATGCAACAGAGTAGACAGTGTCTGTATGACCCTGCAAGGTATGAACTTCTGCAGGCCAGCTGGCTGGGTGTTCTAAAGTGGCAGAGGCATGCTTTCGCAGGTGGTCAGGCCAGAGTTTACAGAGTGGAGAGTTGAATGGGGTCTGGGGCATGGCTGAGAGATAGAGGTGGGGTGTAGATTCTCTAAGGACAGGGGCAAACACTTGAATGAATCTGAAGGCTTCTGATGCTAGAGTGGCAATCTCTTGGTCCTAGTTGACATATTCTTCAGCACCCAGCACTTACTATCAAATGTAATCCTACCTTGGCCCACTTTTCCAGGATGGTGCAGGTCTCTAGGGCAGATAGGATGGGGGAGAGTGGAGAGGAGAGGGAGAGGAGGCTGATGGCTTCAAGCCAGTAGGGGAAGAATGTCTTGAAGAAGAGGGTGACCTCATTCAACAAGTCAGGGGTACAGTTGGTGTGTTGGAGGTGGTACATCCAGTATTGGCATGAGTATGACAGATGGGGTGGAATGACCTTGTTAACTCGAGTTGGCAGATCAGGGATGATGGTGTTGCGGATCCGGGAGTCTTTGAAGTCACAGATATTGAACCTAAGACTGCTTCGCATGCACACAAGCAGTGCTCGTCCAAGGTGGAGGGAATGCTCAGGTAGGATTTGGACATGGAAGACCGAACTGCGTGCTTCATCCAGCAAAAAGTCACGGAAAGAGGTGTGGAGGGGTCTAATTGGCTTCTCTTCATCAAGTACTCCATCCAGCAATGATCCCATAGGTTTGATTATTGCTCGAATATCAAGGGCTCCCCCAAGGAGTGCAGAAAGGGAAGTAAGAGACAATGGCTCTTGGAGGGCAAGGACAATAGCCATCACTGTTTGGAACTCGCACCGAGTATCATCTAAGACAAATAGCTGGCTTAAGACGGTCTTGTACAATGTGTCTAACGAGTGGCCACCGCCAGCGATGGCGGCTTGCAAGACCTTGTTTAGCCGCTTGCGTGGGCTGAGTCCGATAGTTCCTTCCCCTTCGATGAAATTACATGCGGTGGATGCCCACTGGAAGAGCTGTTGGGAGTGATGGACAAGTAGTCGACACCACTCCCCGTCCGGCCGGGAAGATTCGAGTTCCGCGTATTGGTGAAGCGAGTGACGGACGAACTTCCCGATATCTTCATCAACAGTCTGCCGAGGAATGTCACCCATTTGTTTGCAGACGATATGAGGACCAGGCGGAAGTGCGGCAAGGATATCATCTTCTGGGCGAGCAGTGATGAGGAAGCGAAGGTTAGCCGGAAGGGAATCCTGGGCGATCTTATCGGAAATAGCGCGCAGAAGCAGTCGGCGACTGGCCCGATCGCCACTCTCGTCGAGCGCATCAATGACAATGACTAACGGTCCGACGGCATCGAGGTCCCTTCTGGGTGCGATGACGAGCTTCTCGACTTGCTCCAAGGGGGATTGTGATGTCCGAAGTGCTCGGCTGTCCTTCACGATCCGCCAGAGCGCAGACTTGTACTGGAGATCGTGGTCGGAGAGGTCGCGCGCGATGGTACTGAATAGGTTTTTGGGGTTACGACTGGCGACGTCGGTACTGGCGAAGCAATACGACGAGCCCAGCCGCCCTTGCTCGTCGTATAGTCGAGCGATCGAATGAGCAACTGCAGACTTGCCCGATCCGGCCACGCCAGTCAGAAAGCACACGCGTGGGGCGTTGTCGTCGGGATTGTTGAGGGCGTCGCAGATCTCGGCGAGCAACGACTCGCGCGTCCCTGGCAGACATCCTTTCTCTAGCTCAAACCTGGCACCGCACGCGTACGGCATGTCATCAAGGACAATCGATTCTGCTGTATTCCAGGACCATGAACATCTGACTGGAGTTTCAAGACTTGGAACCTACCGGCGTGTTGAACAACGTTCATGATCCGAACGACGGTGATCTCTGTCTGTACTGCAACTCCGTCCAAGAATGCGATTTTGAGTTCTCGTAGCTTGTTCTCATAATTGGTGATTGCTGCGTCGATATCAGAAATGAGGTATTTTGCTGTCCGAGTCCCTAGAGAGGAATCAGTCGCGGTTGCTAAAAGGGTAGTGCTGACTGACAGAAGTTCTTTCGCTTGGCGTACTCGGTGATGAAGTATCCGCACTCGGTCACCTGCTTGATCAAAAGAGTGATAGTGCCGATGTGGGCCTTGATCGCCTTCAAGGGTTCGGCGTCGTGAACGAACGCAAACACGTCGCGCATGGTTCCTGCCAAACGGATGATGCAATCGTCGCGATCTTGCTGATTTACGAGGACCTGTATGAGACATGTTCGGCGATCAGTGGTAATCTGAGGATCGAACAATAAACGGACCTGGTTCACAGCTGATATGACAGACCAGGCCAGCGACGTGTACGGGTGAATCTGTGCGATGTTCAGACCATGAAGAAGTCGAGACACTGAGCACCAAATACCTGGGCGATATCGGCGACAATTTTGTTAAAGAGTTCCATTCGCTTCAACAGAACGCCCCACGTGCTGTCGAACGTCTGTATCTCGGTTACGACCTTCTGGCTAGTATCGACTGCCGAATTCAGGACCCCAAGGGCAGTCGGGGTGGCGCCAAGGGGGACAACCGCTTGGCTAGCTGTAGTGACGGCATCTATAGCCTGAAGTTCTTCTGCATCGACGTCTTCGCGTAGCGGAGCAACCAAAGTAAACTTGAGGGTGATTTCGAAATGATCGGAGCTATCATTGCGCAGAGTGTGTTCGAGCACTTGGTGAAATCCCATCAGTAGAACATGTTTTATGTGACTTTTCCTACCTCCATCCTGCAATTTCCTCGATACCTGACCGATGCTACTATCGATGAGCAGTTTATCCTTTCCGATGCGGTGCTTCTGGTAAACGTTTGCGAGGAGATCGGAATGATCGTCCACGTCACTGACATCATCATTATTGGATGTCCTGGTGTAACACAGAGGACGTGTGCTCACAAGTAGAGGGTATTGTCCCAAAAGGTGCGATCCTTATCTTCCTTGGCGCTTTTCGTCGACTTTGTGGTATTGCCTACAGAAAATTTGACGTAGTATTGCTTTGCCGGTCCGATTTTGCGTGGCGCTGTGGTATGGAGTTCGATATCTGGAGAGAAAGCTCAATTGCCTACAGGAGAACGTATCGTCGCAAACTCACGTTTGACAGCGATAGCTTTTGCCCTAAGACCCACGTTGAGCATACTCTACGAAATCAAGACAACGATCAAACATACCTAACAGTACTCTTTGATGGATTCTGTGGGTTCATAGTGCGGGGATGGGTTGAAAATACGATGAGTGGGATGGGTGGAATGAGTGAGAGCCTAACAAGCCAACTCAACGTGCGGAGTCAGAACGGTCACGCACAGCATAAATCCGGTAGGTCTACTAGTACGGTCGAGTCGAAAAGTACTATGACGTTGTAACTTGTGCCCCGAGGACGCTCTCAGCATGACATCCTTCACTAGCAGACTCGGTTCGAGCGCGGCACTCATCGCTCCGCAAAAAGATTGGGTGGTTTAGGTATGAATATCCAGTCCTTTTCGTCACTTCCCTCCCCTGACCCTCCGCTTCGAAAGACCACTACTCAGCCCGTCGTCGACGTGCCCATTACAATCGCAACCGACAGGCATCTTCAAGGTCCATCATCGATTTCCCTTCCAATTCCCGTCATCGCTGCCGGTCTACGCCCACCCCCCAAACGTTGGATTCATGGGTGAAGACCAAGGCTGTTAAGGTGCGTTGCTCTCTGAACCTTTCCGACACCACGTTGATGGTCTCGTTTGGCTGTACTGCCCTCTTGTCCCCTCGGACCTAGTGATGGGTAGAAGCCAACCGCTTGCAGACACTATCAACCGCGACGTGAGAGGCAAGATCGAGAGAACATGTCGGAGAACGTTTATATGCACTATCAGTACAACGACGAGGGCTATCCTTCACAACCCCCACCGCATCGCTTCGCGAACTTTTCGCGTGCATAGGACGTCGGCAAGGAAGCATTCGAGTATTGTATGTGCTACCTCCATGAACTCTCAGACCTGAATTTTTGTCGCGTGGTATAGACATAGACAACATCAACAAATCCGGGAGACTGTGAAGCAATCCATTGGCACTACCTAAGGTACGATGTTGGTGACACGTCAGTGAAGACCGCTTCTCAATGTCGAGCACTAGATTTTCTGCCCACTAGTCCTAGTTGTCAACCTGAAAGAGTGTGAGGTGGTTCGTATGTACCGAAATTGTTATCCCTGTGGACTGGTCACGTTGACGGATTACTATGATGTGTTTACATTTGGGGCACGTCATCAACAAATAATGCAAGTCTCCAATATTGTCATGGGAATCGAGTCTCACGGTTCCTCGTTGGTTCCGTTTGGTCCGCCCTTGTGATGAGGAATGACTCTTCAAGCGTCATGTGAGTGACCACGTCCTCAGTTCAAGCCAGCAAGTTTTCGTAGGTGCACCTCTGTCATTGTAATCGGGGCCAGCCGAGGCATCCCGGGAGTTTGCCGGTCGGATGTACTTACACTCGCCATTGCACTTGGTGGTTCTTCCCAGATCCTAGACGTTTGTTTCATGATCGCATCCTGACCGTTGTGTCCCAGAAGTTCTGAAACACGAACGCACCTGGAAGCTCTATGAACAAATGGACGATTCACACATAAATAGTTGACGTTTGCGTTCGAGCGTTCGAGCACACTGATGCCTATTATTATTACATATATCTTTTCAGATCCTCCATACGTCAGGAATATGCGCCTGTTGCGATTCTACGAAACGTTTAGCCCACAGAACGGATAGAAGTTTGCAAAAGAACACAAGTTTGTGCTGCACGATGTCGCGGAGACACTGCGGCGTTCCCCAGGTTTAAATCAAGAGCACGACGCCCATCAGCTTCTAAATTGACTTTCAACAAGAGCCCAAAGCATTAGCCGGTGCCAGATCGCAAAGGCGCGAATCGATTGCGGACACAATACTAACTCTGGGAATGAAGTGAAGCGTCGTTATTTGGGACCTCCGCTGGCGTCGATGTATACGGGCGATGGTTCGTCCATCTCGTTTTATGGTGCGTACACCGGTCTTTTGCACGCTCCGCGCGGATGTTTGATTTTGGTATGCCATGGAAAGCTCACCACGGCGCTGTACAATAATTGGCGAGGAGCTCGATTTCCAGGCGGGGAACGTCATTGTGGTAACGGCCTCACCTCGCTCGGAAGACGCGTGAACCAGTGGATCAATCGATGATACACAGAGGTACTTGGACGCGACGTATTCCGGAGCCACTGTGTATCCGAGGCCCCCGTCTGGGCCCTGTGTTCGTCTCGGACGTCAGTGGCACACTGGTTTCCGTCTGGGTACTAATGAAGGCGAGATCCGACTATCCTGCTCAGTGAAACGGAGAAATTGATTGCCAGGCTGGGGAGCCTGGGTGACACGGTTGGGGCTGTTATCGTCCGCCTCTCGTGTCGCTGGCCGTCTGGTTTGTCACCTCCACTCCCAGTCACTCGTCCACTCGTCATTCACTGTCCAAGGTTGACTCTTTGCTCAGCCTCTGATTTAGAACTGAGCATCCAGTTCATGTCGCATGTGGCTATATGGTGTTTTAGACCCTGTGGCATGTCCATTACACGCGTGTCACACTTGACTCGATCAAAGTGACTCCCTTCCCCAGAATCCAACCCATTGCACTCCAGAAAGGATCTTGGATTGACACGAATTCGTTTGCAGACACCATACATGTTGTTTGTTCAATGCACGATCAGACAACGTCTTGTGTTGTTGGACTCAGATTCCTTGAGGCTCATGCCAGGTCTCGCGCCGGTGATGTGAAATGTCTCAGAAACAGTGCAGCAACAATGTGTGATCGTGTCTCAGTTGTCGTCACTAATTGCGCACATGCACTGAG
>JBBPMA010001537.1:0-10286 GCA_038090075.1 Xanthoconium purpureum | reverse complement strand
GCACGTACCCCTGCGCGAGGAGACAGTGCATCTCGTGGGGGAGCGCGAGATTAGGGCGATGAAGCGGGGGAGTATCATCGTCAATACGGCGAGGGGGAAGGTCATTGATGAGGAGGCAATGATTCGGGCACTCGAGGATGGACACGTGGGTTCTCCCCTTTCCTGAGCGTTGGCGCGGCACTGATCCCCCCCGTTTGCGCAACAGCTGTCCTCGGTGGGACTCGATGTATACCCCAACGAACCCAACGTGAACCCACGCCTGCTCGCGTTCCCGCAAAACGCCCTCCTCCCACACGTGGGCACGGAGAACCAGGATTCCCAACGTGAGATGGAAGTCCGTGCGCTCACCAATCTGAGAGACTTTTTGCGCGATGGGAGGGGCAAGGATGTG
The DNA here is from genome assembly GCA_038090075.1 of Xanthoconium purpureum. Lineage (NCBI taxonomy): Eukaryota > Fungi > Basidiomycota > Agaricomycetes > Boletales > Boletaceae > Xanthoconium > Xanthoconium purpureum. Next base: position 9,895 of record JBBPMA010001537.1, on the reverse strand, counting down.
GTGCCCGAGTTACGGAGCAAGTTGTAAGCGCGTTGGGGACCCTTGTTAGATGCACAATCATGCACGTCGTGGCGTAGATGTGACAGGAGAACTCGATCGGACTTGCTGATCCATGATAATGACTCGTCGGGCCAGGTATTCGCACGTTACTGTGGTATTCCAGCGAGTAAGAATTGTCTGTATCAGGGTATAGTTAGTTAGATACGCTTCCCACACAAGCCCAGATCCCACTTTTGCAGTAAAGTATTCTCGGCACTTGGTATCATAGCTTCGCCCGCGGCACCACTTGACCATGCCCCACTTCCCCCTTGGCCCTCTCACGCAACTCTCGTCGTAAAATCTTGCCTGACCCGCTAAACCACGCCAACAACACAAAAGTCCACACGTCAGCATCACTGCAATGAGTACCACCGAAACATCCCCACCTCTTCGGGATCTGGTTCACAGTGATGATACCTCCCCGTAATTTCTTGTGTGCAGCCACACGACTAGCGACCCACGCCTGTACCTGCAGTGCGAGCGTGGTGCTGTCGCGCGGTGCGACAGAGGGTGCAGGTACGATGTACGCTCTGACAACCGTTAGAACAAAAGGGACGTACAGACACGGTGTTTGACGTACCTGGGCAACTCGGTCGCTTCTTCCTTGACATACACCCCAACGACAGCAGCATCCGCAACGTCTGGGTGTTGAAGAAGTAATGCCTCGAGCTCCGAGGGTGCCACTGTCATCTGAATCAGCCAAGAAGACACGTCAACAGCCATGCAAACCGACTTGCCTTGGAAGCCCTACGACAAGAACAGCACACACAAGTAAATCTTGATGGAGATGTGACAGGGGAGCATGCGCTCACCTTGTACTTGATGAGTTCTTTTCGTCTATCAATGATAGTGAGGAACCCCTCGGCGTCGCTGATCGCGATGTCTCCCGTCTTGAACCACCCATCGGGGGTGAGCACAGCCGCCGTCGCACTGGGGTTATTCAAATATCCCTGTAGCAATCCCAGAGTGAGCAAGAAACAAGAAGCGACCGGCACCTGAAACACACTCGCCTTCATTACCGTCGGCCCTCGGACCCATATCTCTCCGGCGCCTTCAACATCGGTGATGACCTGTAATACCACATGAAACGCACGTCTCAGCGATCAATGCGCGAAAACACGGGGCGAAATCGTCACACGCTCACCTCACCAGCATCTTCGCGAACCAGGCGCGCCTCGAGGTTGGGAAGCAAGGGACCGACGGAACCAATGTGCGTGTTGGCGTCGTCCATGTGTAATACCGTGATTGTCGTCGTGGTCTCTGTGAGACCGTATGCTAACACGCCAAGAAAGTAAGCATCATGGGTAGCATATAGTGGGCGAGGTGTACGCACCCTGAGAGACAACGACGTTGGCACCGACTTTCTGGAGACGCTTTCTTACGGTTGCGACGAGGTCTGCTCCCAGGGGTGCAGCGCCCGAGTAGAGCATGCGCATGGAAGTCATATCGTACCTGTCGATAGCTGTCGACGGAGGAAATCAGTTCATGGGTTCGAACCACATCGACGGGGCCACACAAAAAAAAACAGATGCTTACCCTCATGACGAGCAAGCACGACCAACATGGGTGGAACGACCAACACGACCGTCGCTCTATACCGCTCCACAGCCTCGCAAAACCGCATCGGATCGAAACCACCCATGACCACGACCGGATTGCCCCGCGAGAGGGGAAACATCAATAACTTGACCGCGCCATAGACGTGGTAGTACGGCAACGACCCGAAGAACACGTCCGGCCGCGGTCCCTCGCTCGCGTCCCGGGGCACTGACGGCGTCAGACATGGCGCCGTCTTCGGCCACCCCACCTTGACGATCTCGACGAGCGAGACGAGGTTGTAGTGCGTGGTCTCGACACCCTTGGGTCTCCCCGTCGTCCCGGACGAGTAACAGAGACACATCGTCTCGTCCGATCGCTCTCCGTCAAAGCTGACTTCGTTTTCAAGCGTACCACGCCCGAAAAACGTGTCGAGTTGCACGAGGTGTGCAGAGTCTGTGGGCCCGGGATCGGTCACGCCGGTGAGCCAATGCGAGGTCATCACGACGACTCTGGAGCGAATTTCAGATTCGGTGCAGCCGAGGGACTGGAGGGCGCCTTGGACGGTGGGCACGAGCGTTGGGTGAGTAAAGACAAAGTGCGCGCCAGCGTTGGTGTATTGGTGGGCGAGTTCGGCGGGGGTGTATGCACTGTTCGCGAGCGTAGTACGGAAACCGGCGGCAGCGACGCCATGCAATAGGATGGGCCAGACAATGTTGTTGGGAGAGAAGATGAGGACGGTGTGAGGAGCGGCGAGATGAGATGGGTGTGCGAGGGGCGTAGGGGGGTTATGAAGAGAATACGCGAACTGGAGGGCGTAAGAGCGGAGGGCAGCACGCGTGATGACGGTCCCCGTGGCTGCATCGATGAAAGCGGGCGATGTAGCAGGGAAGCCACCAACGAGGTCTGGAGCGTCTGGCGAGGTGCCCAGAAGGTGGGTAAAGATGGACCTGCGGAACAAGGGCACGTTCGCGTACGGTGAAGTCAACATGACGATGAAAGTCGAGAGGACGGTTGGGCAGAGATAAGGACACGCCTGTTTGTGTCATTATACTTTCCGCGGTTTCGGACCCGAAAATCGGTTCAAGATTCTACCCATCGCCGCTTCGAGAAGAGCAGGTTAGAACTGCTAGAAGGCGTGTACTAGTGGGGAAACAAACATGAGTCGTTCATCTAGCAGAACAACTTGAAAGTCAGGTACTCACACGTGAAACGAGTAGGCTTGTGCATTAAGCAGAGGCATATTTTCTGGCCAGAAGATGTCTTTACATCGGTATGGTCGATGGTTCTCCGGTCAACTCTAGATGAGCCAAAGCGAGTGGCGTCGCTACCAGCCCAAAAAGGAATGGTCTCACCTGACTCCCTGAGACTCCAGAATCCCATAACAAATGGAGCAACTGGTTGTTCAAGGGATGAACTGAACCTGTATGTACATACGAATACGATAGCCTGTAGTTGTCCGACATTCCATAGATCAACTTGAACAAGTCCGAGTCCCCCTACCCATGGTATCATTATCCTTTATAGCTTCGCCTGTGGAACCACTTGACCATGGCCCAACTCCCCTTTCGCCCTCTCACGCAACTCGCGTCGCAGGATTTTGCCCGATGCGCTAAACCACGTCAGCACCGCTACATCAACACTAGCAAAATTCGCCTTTACCTTTTCGGAATCTGTTGCACACTAAGTACACCGCCTCGTAGTTTCTTGTGCGCTGCGACGCGACTCGCGACCCATGCCTGCACTTCTAGTGCGAGCACCACGGTCTCGCGCGGTGTGCGGGGTCGCGCAGGTACAATATAGGCCCTAAAACGAGTTCAGAAAGACAGAACAAACAAGACTGACGAAAGCGATATTCAACGCACCTTGGCAACTCGGTCGCTTCTTCCTTGTTGTATACGCCGACGACGGCAGCATCGGCAACGTTGGGGTGTTGAAGAAGCAGCGCCTCGAGTTCTGCGGGTGCCACTGCACCATTTCCCACCGCCCATTAGCAAACTTGACGCGCTGACGTCAAGCGGACCAACTTGCCTTGGAAACCCTGTTGAGTGTGTCGGTCAACACCAATACTAGAACTGAGGTGAACATGCGCTTACTTTGTACTTGATGAGTTCCTTCCGTCTATCAATGATCGTAAGGTACCCTTGAGCGTCACTGATGGCGATATCTCCTGTCTTGAAGAATCCGTCGGGCGTAATCGCCGACGCCGTCGCACTCGGGTTGTTCAAGTATCCCTGGTGATCCTGCATGGGCGTTGTTGAAGAGGCCACCAAACACACCCACCTTCATCACCGTTGGTCCTCGGACCCAGATCTCACCCGCACCTTCGATATCGGTAATGATCTGCAACCCACACGACATGCACGGATCAGCGATCGATCATCGATAAATAGCACCACGCGACATAAACGTCACACGCTCACCTCTCCTGCATCTTCGCGGACCAGTCGTATCTCGAGATTGGGAAGCACGTGACCGACGGAACCAATGTACGTGTCGGCGTCTTGCGGGTGTAAAACCGTCATTGTTGGGGAGGTCTCGGTAAGACCGTACGCTAACATTGCGTAAAGAATAGTGAGTCAGTGTGTGGTTTGAGTGACAGGTGGATGGTCGCACCTTGAGAGACGATGGCGTTCGCACCGGCTTTTTGAAGACGTTTCCTTATGGTCGCAACAAGGTCTGCACCCAACGGAGCAGCACCAGAGTAGATGATACGTATCGAAGCCATGTTGTACTTTCCCATAGCTGTCGACCGAAGAAAGAGTTAGCAGATCTTAGCTTTGAAAAGACAAACACGTACCCTCATGACGGGCAAGTACAACCAACATGGGTGGGACGACCAACACCAGCGTCGCTCTGTACCGTTCCACCGCCTCACAAAACCGCATCGGATCGAAACCGCCCATGATGACCGCCGGCGTTCCCAGCGAGAGAGGGAACAGCAGCAACTTGATCGCACCATAAATATGGTAATATGGCAACGTTCCGAAGAACACATCCGGCAGCTGTCCCTTGGCATCCACGGGCAACGACGGTGTCAGGCAAGGGTGCATTTTCGGCCACCCAGGTCTCAGAATCTCGATCAGCGAGACGAGATTGTAGTGGGTCGTCTCGACACCCTTGGGATTCCCAGTCGTTCCGGACGAGTAACAGAGATACGCCGTCTCGTCCGACCGTTCCCCGTCAAAGCTGACTTCGTTGGGCAGCGCACCACGCCCGAAAAACGTGTCCACTCGTACGAGGTGCGTAGCGTCTGTGGCAACAGGGTCAGGCACACCAGTGAGCCACTGGGACGTTATTACGACGACTCTAGAACGGATCTCGGATTCGGTGCAACCAAGAGACTTGAGGGCATTCTGGACGACGGGCACGAGCGTCGGGTGGGCAAAGACGAGGTGCGCGCCGGCGTTGGTGTATTGGTAGGCGAGTTCGGTGGAGGTGTAGGCACTGTTCGCGAGCGTGGCACGAAAACCGGCGGCAGCGACGCCGTGCAAGAGGATGGGCCAGACGATGTTGTTGGGAGAGAAGATGAGGATGGTCGGTGGACTGGGTGGGCGTGCGAGAGGTGCAGGCGGGTTATGAAGAGAGTATGCGAACTGCAGGGCGTACGAGCGAAGAACAGCGCGCGAGAGGACTGTCCCCGTAGCTGCATCGATAAAAGCGGGCGAAGTAGCAGGAAAACCGCCGACGAGGTTTGGAGCATCTGACGAAGTACTCAGGAGGTGGGTGAAGATGGACCTGCGGAACAAGGGCACGTTCGGGTATGGGGAAGTCAACTTCATGATGGTGAGAAGGCAACAAGGAGGACCCGTGGGTCAATCATCCCTATTCGCTGGCGGGACGGCATTATGAACTCGGAAGGGAAACTTTATTCGAACTTTATTTTGACCAATGACCGGAATGACCACCTTGAGGGGGTCAAAATTTCAGAATTCCGTCACAGTAAGACCTATTCAACTGCTGCTTTCCCTGTTGCATAACTCATCTGCCCTCCAAGTTCGGATTGGATGGAGCTGGTGAGTGTTTCCCGAACTCATAGTCAGTTGAAGGGCACGCGACCCTGCTGGCAACTTCCAGGATGACGTGGCGCGTCCAAGTCATTCGATCATATCGTGTCTTCCGAACCGCGCCAGACCCTGCCGTCGGTACGTTCAACGTTGAGTCCCGTAGATTCGATCGCCAACCCGCTCCCCGCAGGTTTCATCCGAACCTTACCCAAATGTTCCTTCCCAGGTCAGGAGTGACATTGATGAAAGACTGGCGGAGAACTGAAAGACCGTCTAGCGTTTGTCACCGGGATGATATCAGTCATCTTCAGTCAACTATTTGTACAGACGCACTCATAATGGAGGTGAATATTATTGTATGTACGCCCCTCTTCTTTCTGCGCCTACCGTTCACGTTTTCTCTGGGTCGGTCACTGGTACTAACCGTAAGATTCCTTTCGCCCCTTTTTGTTTGTCCCCAGCGACCAACCTTTCTATCAAGCGTGAAGGTTTATTCGGATCCGCTCACAATCCTTCCCGATTACTTGAATGTTTGTCCATCCAATCAGACGTGGCCTCACGACAACCCAGATCAGCTTCATCAGACAGGAATCGACACGAGGGATTCGTGTTTGCTAGTGAGGCGATGACTCAACCCTAATGACTCGGTCTTCCAAGTATGGCTGCAATGTGGTTTTCGGATTTTTGCGTAGCCTCGTGTCGCCAACCCTTATCGCCGTCTTTCTTCCCTCCCACCTTGCTCTCTGCATCGACCCCGCGACGAACCCCGCTACCTTTCTCGTTGATTGTATAGTATGCCAGTCTTCCTCGATGTTCTCCGCATTTACCTGATTGGCAGTCTGCTCTTCAGATCGTTCTTTGTCATATCGTTCTTCACCGCAAGCGCGCTATCCCCGCCGTCTCGTCCACCAGCACAATACCTCTGCTTAGTGAGGGTGTAATCTACTTCCAATCCTCGTCGGCTCAATCATTTCTGTCATCTTCGTCCATCTCAGCAATAGAATTCCTGCCTTCAAGTTCGCCCAAGCCTTTCCCGTGCTGACTGCCCCTTTCCTCTTCCCTCCTATCGTATCCTCCTCCAAACACCCGTTATCCTTAGCGTCCTCCTACCCTGCACTGTTTACGCCTTGTCCTCCCGTTCGGTCCGTTTCCTTTGCGCTCAAGGGTGTCGCTCAAACACTTCTGGTGCCCATCTCTTCGCACCCACATCCCCCTCTCCCCCTCTCCACTTGCAATTACTGTGTTTTACCGCCTACCTTCTGTTTCCACAGCCATCCTCTCCCCTGTAACGTGCGTCGTGCCTGACCATACCTCGCCTCGCCTCGCCTCACCCCATCCCCCCTCACTGTCGTCGTACGCCTTCCTCCACTTTCGCTTTCCGATCGTGTCTGTCTTTTTCTCTATCGTGCTCTGCCCCGTTTCGTGTGCGTTTTATGTTTCCCCCTTTAGTGTCGATCTCTGATCTGACTAGCGTTCAACCTACCAGTCTTGTCTCCGCCTCTCTTGTCAGCCTCTCCCTTGTTATTCGCCCCTCCCCTGTCTCGCCCTTTTCCAGCCTCGCCTATCAGCCTGTTCGCCGCGTTCAAGTCTGTCCCACCAGTCCCCTTGCTAACTGATTTCGCCACCTGCCTCGTCCGCTTCCACCTCAAGAGTGTTGCCTCCCCTTCTGCTTCTTCACGTTACTGCCCGTATCTGCAAGCCCTCCCCCTACCTCCATCTGCCCCCACCTTGCCTCGTTGCCTGAATCCCGCTCCGTCTGCCTCCTTCATTACCCAGCCAAAAGTCATCTTAGTCTCCTTTCATCATCTCCCCACCCGTGCCGCCCTCTACCTGCCCTCCTCCACCCCTCCTTGCCCGTCAAAGCTCCAACGCTCCATTCTCGATCTCTTCGCATCAATCTCCTCTAGCCATACCCTCCCCACATATCTTCTGCACCGAACCTTGCACCCCCTAGTCCACCTCGTCGCCCCATAAATTTCATTCACCGTTCAGCTCCACTGTTCCATCGCCATCTTGTTCACCAAAGTCACATCTGATTGCAATGTCACCCTCGTCGCCTTCACCGCCCATATCGCCTTCCGGTCACATCGCTTCGCAGCCTCCGGCCCACAGTGCTCCAGTAGTTGAAAATAGCTCTGACAAGATTACTTTCCAAATCACAGGTATGTTCTCGCTTATCAACTAGCATCTAGTGGATGGTCAATGCTCATTGTACCTTTAGTTTCTCAACTGACCTTTTCATCTCCGCTTCTAAAGCAAGACATCCGTACCGCTGTTGGTATTGGTGACACCACCAAAATGACATGCTCGGGAAAACTGTCAAAGGATGGTTTGACAGTAAAGTGGAACCACCCCTTCCTTTTGTAAGTATCTCAAGGTGCCCCATTACTGTTTGCTGATTTGTATTGTTCCACAGCACAGCACCTCCCTCTTCTGCTGTTGTGATTGCCATCTGGACTCTTCCTAAAGAGCTTGTCCCTGGATGGAATAGACAACCATTTGGTGACCAATTGGTTACAGACGTGGCCAGCTTGTTGAAGTCTGAAAACTGGCAATGTGAGTATGGTTCTCATTCACGTGGCTGAAGTGTTGATAGCATCCAGGCAATGTGTCTGGAGCAAACAATGGCCCAAAAAGTCTGTCTGTGACTCGTAGGGCTAGCAATACCTTGGTAAGCTACCTCTATAGTTGAGCTTATATATCATTGATAATGAACCATAGATTACACCAGATGGACATGACTGTGTAGCAGCTCTGGAAGAGTATGGCTTCAGGCTGTCAAAATTCAGGAGGCAATTCAACAGTGTTCCTGCTGTGACCACACAAATTCAGATTCGACAGGCAGTCTTGGATACCTGTCCTGAAGGGCATAAGAAGTACACTCAACGCCTAGAAAATCTTGCAAATTCTTTCAGAGTTTGCTATAATTTGGAGGGGAATATCTCAGACTTGAATAGAGCCATTGAGCTTTTCCAGGCCAGGCTTGACTGTTGCCCACCTGGCCACCCAGAGCATGCTAATGCCCTTGGAGGGCTTGCGTTATCCTTGAGAGAAAATTACAGAATTCATCCAAATAGGGAAGATCTGAGCAAGATCATCAAGATGCAAGAAAAGAGGCTTGATTTGTGCCCCCCAGGCCATCCTAATCATACAGAGGCTCTTGGACATCTTGCAGCATCATTAAGGCAACATTATAAAATTCAAGGAGATATGGAAGACCTTAATAGGGCCATTGAAATGCAACAAAACAAGTTAGGGCTGTGTTCATTGAATCGTCCAGAACATACTGAAGCATTGAATAACTTGGCACTGTCTTTGACTACATGATATCACAAGCTGCAAAATTTGGCTGACTTGGAAAAAATCATAGAGTTGAGAGAGAAGTGTCTGGCTCTTTGTCCCCTAGGCTACCCACATCATGCCCTTGCTCTGCAAAACCTTGCAATGTCATTGAAGGACCATTATTTTTCAATGGAAACACCATTCCATTTGACCAGAGCAATTAAATTGCTTAAAGAGGCTCTGGCTACCTATCCAGTGCAGCATAAGCATTTTGCTTATAATGTAAAGTTGCTGGCCCAAGCTATCCTTTGGTGCAACACCTCAGAGGGTCTATCTATTGACCAACCATTTCCTAAAGCTCAAGAGGCATTTGAAACATACAGGTTATTACAGACCTGTGGACCAACTGTAACAGAACACTTGTGGGCAGCAACCCAGGCTTGGGTGAAAGATGCTGAAGAGCACAACCATCCCTCAGTCTTGGAGGCATACCAAACATCACTCAATACCCTGGATCACTTCACTTCCATGCAGTCCTCACTTGACTCCCGGCATGAGACAATGCAGGCAAGAGTGGCTGATCTAGCCAACAATGCATTCTCATGCGCCATCAGGCATGTCAACCTCCTGATGGCTGTCGAACTCCTCGAGCAAGGTCGAGGAATCTTGTGGAGTCAACTTGCTCGCTTCGACATCTCCCTGGTTGCGTTGGAAAGCCGGGATAGCCAAGGACGTGAGCTCGGAAGCAGATTCACGCGATTGAGCGGAGATCTCAGGGAGCATGCTCAGGGGAACGGCGGCAAAGGGATGGATCCATACTGGCGAGTCCAGGAGGAATGGCAATCTGTAGTGAACAAAATTCGGCAGCAAGAAGGGTTCTCACGCTTTCTCTTGCCTCCACAATTCGACGATCTCCAGCAAGCCGCGGAAGGGGGGCCTGTGATCATCGTCAATGCAGTAAATACACTTGCGATGCTCTCATCATCTTCTACACTCGGCTGCCTGTTCACGTTCCCCTGGATTGCTCGCTC
>JBBPMA010001536.1:0-10286 GCA_038090075.1 Xanthoconium purpureum | reverse complement strand
GTCGGGTCGTGAGGGGGGAGAGAGAAGGCCTTCGGGCATAGGGATCACTTTTCCACTGACATCCTTTGCGACAGATGCTACAGGCCCGTCTAGTGCCACTATAAAGCCGTGAGAACACGACAACGCCATGAACTTAATCTCTCTCATACCTTTCAGCGGACGAGGGTCTTTGGTCAACGCTAAAGCATCCTCTGGTACCCCTCGAGAAGCTCGTACAGGAAGGCTGAGTATACCTTGTAAATTCCGTGAAGAATGAGGCGAAGAAAAAAGTTTCCGCGGCGTCTGTCCAACTATTCAGGTGTGAGCACCTATCAAGACACGCGGAATCAACATAATCACAGTTGTGTATGATCCCGATTGTCGCTTCTCGTTCGAGAGGATCCGTGATCTTATCCAGGTCTGAAACACGTAAGGGGTGGCTATCGCCATAGCTTTGGAACAGGCTTACCTATCGCCCCCTCATAGCTGAGCGGATGAAATACGTTTAAGGAGTCAATGTCACGTTGTTTGTATCCCCATATAAGATCGATCCACGCCGGGAGGTTCTCGCTAACGTAGCGACTCTCCAAGGCCTTCCGAGGGATAATTATAAGCGAATCGATTGAGGTGCAGAACAGATGCTCACTTGACGATGCATGTGCACGAACAACAATGGATCTTCCTTGGCCCATGGAGGCAACTTCACATCATGAATCCTCTCGCCCGTGGTTGTCGAAGAACCAAAGTCAAGATTGGATAGGTTCTCGAGGAATCTAGCAGACGCATGAGACAGGGATCATTCCTCGGCTTGGGCTAACTTACTCTGGGCAAGTAAAAAACTCGGGGATGAGCTCTCGGACGTCTCCTCTCACGTCTTGCGAGGCAGATAGGTACGCCCTTCCGATATCACTAGGCATAATGATCGTGATCAGTAATGCATACAAGGCAAGTTCACCCAACCCACATGAACAATCGATCTGGAAGATCCCAATCTCCACCCTATGGTGAAGGATAAATTAGTAAATTCAATCGCTACGCAGGGACATACATACCTGTAGGGTCTTGAACATGCTCGTATACGGCGCCATGCGGATCAAATAGTGACAAACAATCATAGACCTATCGCCAAACACGCATTACTCGCCAAAACACGGCCACGGAGGAAACAATGCCTTACGAACTGAAATGAGTACCATAGTGAAACGGTTTCTCCCCAACGCTTTCCAAGTTTTGATAACGACACCGAGCGATCTCACAACGCTCTGGTGTCAGGGCACCCATCGGCTTTGACAGACTGCGCAAATCAGCTCGTGTTATCGAAGGAGATGAGAAACGACTTACTCTCGAAACGAACCAGGTGATGACAGATCCAAAATGTCCGAGGTATAGTCCTTCAAAACCCAAGCTTTCAAAGTGGTGGTTAGACAAGTGGTAACACAACTGCGAGGAAACATACGGAAGACTGGATATTGCGTCGCATCACTCGGCGTGCGTCCCGAAAGCTGATTCAAGATACTCAGGTAAGTGTACTAACGGTCCATCGAGTCAGGCATTAGACCGCGCAGAGAACCAATCTACCTACATTGCTGATCTCTCTATTCTGCCACTGTCGTTGGGCTGTCGCCACTGCCTTGTCGTGAGCAGTAGGCGATGCCTTTCCCTTTCCCTTTGGCATCGCTATGCTCATCTCTCGTAATACCAGCCCGAGTATCGATATGTTCTCTTGAGTTGAATGTCGCGTTATGATGGCTCGTAGTCTCTGTGATGCGTCATGACGATGGGCGCCATCTAGGAACACGGCCAACAACGTTCGACTGTCCTTGAAAAAAATTTCCAGGCTAACTGCTCCTCAGCCAACATCCAGAAAACCACGGGTATCAAACACTTACGCAACGTCTTTAAACAGAAACGACTTGTTCGAAAACCCTGCAATCTGTTCGAGGGACCTGTACTCCCATAAGCACGATGTGCGCGACCCTGTAGCGTCCAACTTACCACCGTCGTGCCCTTTGAGGAGTTCGCAGCTGGGGCGTACTCCCAGCAACGAAGAACATCCCCTTTGGCGCATCGACCGCATCGATCAGTTCACCTACATCGTTCTCGATCAGTCCATCCAACATGTAGAGGTGCGTATGTCCAAAAATGAGCAACCCAGCTAGAATACAAAATATCAGAGGCGAATCTACGCAAGAAAGGATATCCGTACGATAGGAATCCACACCCGATACGCGGCATATCGTGCTGATGGCCTCGATAACATCCCCGGGTTCTAGTTCATGCCTAACCCTACGATGCTTGTCTTCCGCAATCTCGTCCGCGAGAGCAATTGCACTGTTATCGTCTGGGAACGCTTCCGCGTCACCCTTGATTGAGTTATCCATCTGCAAGGTAGACGATACTTCAGTATCTCTCTCATCATTTGTTGCACTGCTGATCTCTGCTTGCTGAACCGGACCAGGCGATTCAGTGAACGGCTCCAGCTTGTTCCTGAGTACCATTAAGCAAACCATGCGGGAAAATCAAGAAATGGCCCACCGCGTCCGATGTGGACCTTCAGTCTCGTCCAGCCTCCAAGTCCGCTCAGGTCCGATATGACACCACAAATCGCGTTCCGAGAATCCTCCTAGAACACCTTCACTAATCATCGCAATACGGCGGCGGCGCTCACGCCTGTGATCCAACGATGAGTCACACGAAACCATAAACAGAAAATCCCGTACATGTCAATGACCGTTTTCCGATAGCGTTCCCGCTCGGAGGTGACGATCGTATTCCTCCATTCTTCCAAACGAGTCGTGCTCTTTCGCAGGGCCTCTTCTTGGACAGATACAAGCCTGCTAGACGAAGGCGTGAGGATATGACCCGTCGACTGGAACCCAGGTTTGGTGACGTCTAGAATCTAGATCGCCAACAGGTTAGACACGTCTCAAACAGAACACCTCGATATCGATCACCTGCTGTTTCTGGGTGGGCGATACGTGATTTCCCAACGCTACCAATGTCCCCAGGTGTGTCAACTGAGTGGACACCTTTGGGTCCCCGTTTCCAGGTGACGACGACAGACATTCGATGAGTATGTCAGTCGAGCTCTGAGATCTAAATAATTGACGAAACGAGGAATGCGAATTGTGGAGATCGATCAAGTCGCGGAGAATTCGCTCAACGGCAAGTCTCGATGGTCCTAGGTTAAACGATCTCAGCGTTCCCCGCCAAGTCGAGAAGGGGAAAAGACTGACCTTGCACTTGGCTGCCCGAATATGCCAATAATCCTTGACGGAGCGCAAGCAACACCACGGCGAGCATCTGGGGACACTTGACAGCCATTGACGCGCTCCCACCATCTCGCGCCGGCTGCAACAGTAAGTCGAGAGCAGCCTCGTGGATGGCATCATTCCAGATAGACGGCAACACCTTCTTCAACGTAAGCCAACCACTCGCAAGCTCGAATTTCTTCCCAAAGGAAGCCGAGGAGCTAAACCCGATACCAAGGATCGCAAAGATTTGACAAGCGAGGGGGGGAGACGGTTCAGGCCCAAGCCATAGCAACGCAATGCGTGCAACCGGCAGAACTTCGGCGAACTTCATGTACATGGTCGGGATTCGGAGGAGTGATATGACGGCATCCAAGACGAGCCGCGCTTTCTCATTGTTGTTGCTACCGCCGGTAAAGGAAGCCCGCGGCGAAGGCAGCGAAACGGGATCTGCGGAGTTATGAGACCGACCGTGCCTGGGTCACGTCACACGTGCGATATTCACATACCAGAGGAAATGTTCGCTGCTACATATGACGCGATGGGTTTGATGGCATCGTTGGCAGAGAAATAGGTTTGCATAACAACTCCCAGTGCATTGGCAATGTGAGAGGCCGCCTCCGGCGAGTACCATGACGATTGTAGAGCGAACAACAATCTACGCACGACATTAAGTTTGGATAGGCGGACTTTGGCATTGAATTTCCGGTAACGGCTAGCGCGCAAGAGAAACGCGAAATGCTCAAGATGGGCTCGCTGGATATCTGGAGTTGTCATTGACCAAAGTTCGAAGTCAAGGGCAAGGGCAACATATGCGATCGTGTTGGTAATAGTGGAGACACTGAAATAGTCAGCAATTAGCCATGTAACTTAGCAAAGGCAAACACACGCGCTCTTACTCAGGGGACCGGAAGCTGAGTCCAAGAAACTCGAACAAGATCTCAAAGGTAGTCATATTAATGAGGCGACTTTTTTGGTAGAGGATACTAGCCAGAACATCGTAACCAGCTGTAGCCATCAGCAACGAACATGAAAATGGAACATCCTTCTCACCAGTTCGTTCCATGTCCTCCGAATTTTGCCAACAATTACGGAGACTGTCACAAAGGATGGCAATTGTCCGGGACAATTCGTGGGACGTCTGTCGCCGTTGAACGGGATGTGTAACAAACGACGTGTAGAAGCGCTCACCTCTGCGAGAGATACCAAACAAAGTACCAGCTGAGCACCGCCTATACTCCACAGAGCAAGATCTAATGTTCGACATGGAATCGCGATAAGAGGTCCAGAAGTGGTAAAGTTTTTTGAGTCTTGTCTTTTTGACCGAGAATGGATATCTAACGGTGGAAAGTTGGCGACGTCCTTGACGACGATCTTGCACAAAATCGAAGTCTCGTTGATCAGGACACCATCTCGGATGGCCTTCTTGAGCGATGTTTCTCCAACGACCGATCCTGAGCCAACCATGTGCATGTTTAATGAGGTAGACGCTTCGTACGTGAAGAACCGGACAAGTGCCCTGTCCTGAAAGTTTCCATGATATTTTGGGCCCAAGTGATGGATAAATCTGGGTAGTTCATCGTCTGACCCTCATTAGCAACAAGAAGCTGCAAAGATTATGGAAAGAATTACCTAGTGGTGTAGAAAGCAAGTATGCCGACACGATACACCAGCTAGAAGCTGTGTCGGTTCTGTTGTCGCCCAAGAAAAATTCCCCGACGCAATTCTCGTGAATGCTAGGATATGCCCAGTCAAACGTTTCGCTAAGAACACCATCTACAAACACGCCTAGAAATGATATTAGATTGGAGATAAACCGCGATACGTCTGAACGTACGAACGCCAGCTCGATGCGGGTAGCAAACAACGGCAATATGAGTCCAACGCGATGTCTCGATGCGTGTCTTGGATAGAACTGCAAACTCCTGGCGAGAACTGGTTCGTAGTGCGAGGGTGCCGTTGCTGCCTATGCTGAATTCTATGGCGCAGCGGGAGCCGAAAGGGATGCTGAATATTCTGTGAGCCACAGGGGGCATTCTTTCAAACCATGCCCATAGCTGCAAAATCCAAATGTAACCCGCAACTCCAGGGGAAAGGTCGTCAGACGCCTACCATGAACGTCAAACCAGAGGGCGGAAGTGTAGTCCAGTCACCAAGAGACATTGTTACGGCAGACATATCCTGGAAAGAAATGTGAGGCGGCCATTTCGATCTCAGGCCAGTGCGGATGAGGTCAATCATGTCTGCATCCAACGACTTGTCCTCTTTGACAGCGTACTGCAACAATCGTTGGACATCCTGAGTGGAAGCGCCCATCTCGAATAGCCGCTTGATTATCTTGTACTGCAGCCGACGTTCTGAGGCGTGTGGACTGAGTTGGTCTACCGTCGACGAAGAAACGAAACTAGAAAACATGGACGTCAAGATACCCAGCATGCTCAAGATGGCAAGGTTGCGATGGGACGACTGGGTCATGTGTTCCAGGATCTTATACACTATGAGCCGGAGGGGTGTATTCGTCGCAAGACGTCCGAGGACGAGCTCCCAGACGATCTTGAAGACATGAGGTAGGTGGATTGTACCAAGAGATGGGGCGAATTCCAAGAAATGAATATCTAGTTCGTGGAGGTCATGACAAGATGCTTGCAGCGTGACAAACAGGTCTACCGCAGCGAATTCATGAACAGAGAGGGAAAGAAGACATCCGAGGGTCTTGTCGAAGGTGACATGGTGTTTAATGAGGGCGCCGCAGGCGTCAGACAAGGCTGCGTAGCCGACATACTCCTACAGTTGGGCAGGGTTATGGGCAGGACCACAAGATGGACTCGACGACGAACCTCAAAGAAGGTTAAGTTGACTGGGTGTCGATCCAACGCCTTCGAGGTGAGCGTGAACGCAAGCTGCATGCAATCGAAGACTTGTTGTGTAGAGTGGGGACTGGACAATGCAGATGGGGTCGCTACAACAGTCGATAGCACATGCATCAACACAAGAAATCCATCTGCTTCGCGAAATGCATCCAATCCCGTAGAATGCTCGCCGATGGTTGAGAGAAGAGACTGTAGAATCTGCCAAAGGTCGCCTGTGAATCTCAACGGCGGCTCAATTATGCAGTGTCCAAGTACTTACTGTGATCCTCGAGTGGATATCTTCCGCCAGCTTCAACTCCTCCACCAGAGATTTGACCTGGTCTGCAAGAGTACCTCCCTCCACGGTCGCGACGAGTCCACTGAACTGAGCACCCGAACCGTCCGAGGGAGTGTCGTGTCGGTGATCGTGAATATTTCGAAGAGGTGCTAGGAGCGACCTCAGCATTTTATAGAGTTAAGGATTAGTCTTAAGGGTTCATCGAGTAGTTGAAGGGCACACGAAATGATACACCCGGCGAAGCCGATTCCGGACGGTGACTTCCCCTTCTGGATATTTCTCGGCTGACAACATTTGGGGTTCGATGATGATCGTTCTATTCTATGAGTTGAACAACTTGGAGCCACGTTCAACGCGGTGGATAAACTCCAGGACTCGCTACGCGTAACAGTGTTGAAACAGACGCTTGACATGCTTTCAGATAATCCACTCCACACTCCAACGCCCGCCATCTGGTATTCTGACTCTACTGCCTCTTCGCATTGATAATGTCCACGAACTCGGGCTTCAGCGATGCACCGCCTACAAGGAACCCGTCGACGTCCGGCTGCGCCGCTATCCAAAGGTGGACGAATTGAATACGAAAATAACAAAGGTGGGAGGTTCACGCACCAAGTTCCTTGCAATTCGCCGCAGTGACAGAGCCCCCGTAGATGACCCTTGTCGTTTTCGCGACGCTTTCAGACACCTTGACCTTCAAAAATTGGCGAATCTCGGCGTGCGCTTCTTGGGCCTGCGCCGCGGTGGCAACCTTGCCCGTACCGATCGCCCACACTGGCTCATACGCGATCACGATCTTGCTGCAAAGCACAATTCGGGTTCTCTGTCGCAAGGCAGACGTCGGGGAGAACCTACCTCCAGTAAGCAGCGTCCTTGAGAACATCAACGACAGCCTGGAGTTGGGCATTGACTACCTCGGTCGTCTTGCCTGCCTCTCTTTCCGTAAGAGTTTCCCCGACGCAGAGGATAACTTTCAGAGAGGTGTCTAGTGCTGCTTTGGTCTTGTTTCCGACCAACTCGGAGGTTTCATGGAACAGTGTACGGCGTTCCGAGTGTCCTGGTGGCATGTTTGTACAGAATAGGACCAAAAGATGCATGAACGTACCGAGAATGACGTATGGAATACCGGCATCTACGAGCTGCGTTGGGCTGAGAAGACATCGATGAACACGTGGGAGAAACGCGGATGGCGTTTGCTTGACCTGATCTCGCCTGTGAAGGCACCCGATGTCTTGAAGTAGCAGTTTTGAGCGGAAAGTTGGATCTCCTTGCGAACGATACTCTTGAGTGGGACGAGGTACAACGCAGGGGGTGCGATGACAACCTCTACCGTGCTTGGTCTTTGAGATTCGCGAGTCGATTCGTAGGTTATCAGACACGTACCGGTCGAGAGATCAAGATCAGCTTTGTTAAGGATGTCGATGATGCTCTTCTTCTGCTCCACCGTGCCGGGGTTCATCTTGAAGTTACCTCCAACGAAGAATTGGCGAGCCATGACCTTGATCTCTGGATTGTAGCAGGAGAAGGTGGTGTCGAGAGGGTCGATCGCGGACGATTGCGGTTCGATTTCTGAGATGGGAATTATCGCCGGGCTCTACCGGGTAAACAAGGGTCCGCATCTCTCACTTGTAACTAACATACATTACTTATATCCTAGGAGACGGGTAGCAACTCGTCAATACCCTCAACTAGAAATCCCAGCCGCGTGCGCGCGCCATGGTGCTCCCATTTGAACCCGCGCGCGATTGTAGTGCTAGTAGACACCGCACAGCGATCATCGCACCGCGAAGCATAGGCTCCGGTACCTTTTTGCTGCATCTTCGGGTTACCCCGGCTCATTCGAGTGCGTGCTCTAGCTAACTACCTATGGTTTAACCAGCCAACTTGAAAATTCGATTCCCGGCATAACAAACGTCATCATGGTAGAATACGAAGGACGTATCATTTACTAGGCCCCAAGTAGATAATCTTCGGTGCGCAGATCGCAGTACCCTACCATTTGAAAGATGATACTATACTTCACCCTCGCGCACTAATGAGTATAGGGTTACTTTTAGCATATACCACAGATTTATCGCTGGATGGCCCACGACGGAGAAAGTGCTGCATTCAGAAACCACTCGAGGTAACAAAGCATGGGTACATACCCAACTTTGGTTGCGACAAATTGGTAACTTCTGATGAACAATGTTAGTGAACGCTCCTCTCCAGCTTCTCCAAAGGTGTACGCGTACCCGGTCGAAACCCGAGGAATCTCGGCCTTGACGTACTGGACGACAGTCACGTCGCTAGCAACATTATATTTATTTGCATTGTCTGTGCTGGACAAGAGGAGGTCGATCTTGGTGGGGTCTCCCTTGCTAATCGTGAATTCGAGGCTTGCGCGTTCACCCGGACGGCCATAGAATGGTGACGCCATTTCCAGCGCGGGGACGTAGGCAAGGAAAAGGGCAAGAGCACTATGGGATGAGTACATTAATCAGTGTCACCCCGATGAACGACACAGGCTGATTATACCAGAACTTGGCGAACATCATGATGAGTCGAGTGAAATATAGTAGGGGTAGATCCGGATGAGCTTGAGAAGGTGAATGACAGTAGGTGGTCTTGGCTGGCTCTTATATCCCAAATCTTGTTTGTCGTAAGCACTTCGTTTTCGGCTTTCTTTTTCGTTTCGCATACTTATCCCAATCAGTCAGGCATTTAGTAAAGCCATCACATGAGCTAAGGTGTTCAATCAGACAGTCAGATGACCAAAAATATGAGTAGATTTCTGCAAGGGCCATGCTTCACCTTCCTCGCTTCCACTGTTTTACGAAAACGTCGTGATGGGTGATGGGCAACAACGGCCTTGGACGTAACAGATCGCGGGTCAAGGAAGTCAGACGACCCTCGACTGCTCGAAACCTTGAAACATAAAGCACCTACTGCGCATGGGAGAAGGGAATATCATGATGACGGATGGATCCCGGCCACAACTCGGCTTGGTAAGTAGCGGCATGCTCGCAGGTTCATTTTCGTCAGGGAAATGTCATACCACAAGTGATTCGTCCGAGTGAGCTTCCCACAAGCACCGATGGTGCCCGCTTGCTTTGGCCCGGGCCGGTTTAGGTGTATCTGCCAACGTCCTGCTCGATGTCGAGTCTGACATTGTTGACTGTTGAGGAAGCAAGGCGGTGCAAAGGCAGTGAATATCGGTTTATGTACACGCCAATTATGCCTCGACTCTCCAATGGCCTATTCACAGCAGATCGATGTCGTCAGCGGCGAGCAGTACCGCTACGCCCTCACCAACTTCGTAAGTCCAACCGACCACCCACCACGCTTGCTAATCTGATCACGACCAGCGCATTGCCCACGAAAAAGTAGAAGAACAACGCCGTCAGCTCGAAGAACAAGAAAAACAAGTTGCCCTCCTCCGTGCGCGAATCGCGCTCCTTGAAGGGTCCACCAACGATCTGTCGTCTCAGACGCACAACAAGCAGGGTGGTTCTTCGGTCGACGACTTCTCGATCAAGGTGCGTCTTTTCTCGCGTACGCGTCGCGGGGGTGATTCATGACAATGACAGAATGCAGCCTCTCAACTCGAGCGACTTATGAACCGTTGGGCCGCCGACGTCGTTCGCACCCCGCCCGCCTCGTTTTCAGACATCTACTTGGCTGCGCTCGGCGACATCACCGGCACCGCGTCCTACGACGCACTGTCTCCCGACGGTGCCTCTCCGATCCAGGTCCAGAACATCCTCCGACACGCCCTCTCCGAAACCATTAGCTCAGAAATTATCAATGTCCTCATGGTCACCAACTCGGCAGAGGCCAACGTACAGCTCACTCGCATACACGAACATCTCTTCTCCAGTGCGTCTTCCATTCTTTGTTCTCTCTTTACCTCCCTTGGATGCACGTGTC
>JBBPMA010001535.1:0-10289 GCA_038090075.1 Xanthoconium purpureum | reverse complement strand
GTTCCCGAAGGCACTGTAAGACTCTCCTGGTTCATTCATGGTGGAGGGCGAGATCGTCCTTGGTGTGGATGCCCATGTCATCCATGTAGACCTTAAGCCATTTTTCTGTGATCATATCCATGCATATGTGATTTATGAATGCCTGGAACGTAGGGGGGGCATTGGAGAATCCGAAGAACATGACAGTTGGTTTGTATAGTCCTAGCGGGGTGATGAATGCTGCTTTCCACTGGTCTTCCTTCCTGAGCCAGATGTTGTTATACCCCCATTGTATGTTGAACTTTGTAAAAAGTGTAAAGTCCTTCATGTCATCAATCAATTTAGGGATCAGAGGTAGGGGATAGGTGTTTTGAATGATGTGTGAATTGAGGTATCAGTAATCTTGGCAAGGGCAGAGGGTGCCATCCTTTTTTGGGACAAAGAAGAATGGGGAAGCTTGGAGGAACTTGGATGGAACAATACATCTGGTTTTCAAGTGTTCTTCAATAAATGCTTTGCAGGTCTCCATCTCCTGAGGATTTAGGGGGTATACCTTGGCGATCTTTGGAGTGAAGCTAGGTTTAAGATTGATGACGTAGTCATATGGGTGATGAGGTGGGAGTTTCTCATGAGTTTTCTCTGAAAATACGTCCTCAAAGTCTTTGCACCAGTCCAGTAGGGTGGCTTCTTGGGATTTGGTCTTCTGAGCGATTTGAGTGGAAATGGTGATTTTTCTGATGTTCTCTCCAGCTAACCAGGCTTTTTGTTTCTTGAAGCAATGGGCTGTTTTAAGATTGGCGTCCATTCCCAGCCATCATAAGATGTATCTCTGTGGGGCTAGGAAGTCAGTCCAGGAGGGGAGGCACTCACGAAGAGGTGCACCATCCCTCCTTCCAATTGGTTGAGGGATAGTCACCTGTTTGGCTATCCAGTCAATCATTGGGTTCCATTTCTTTAGCCAAGGCATTCCTAAGATGATCTGCTTTCATCCCAGATTTAGGACCATGAGGTGAACGTTTTCTTTATGTTTGGGGAAATGGAGATTGACATGGGTTTCCCATATTATGTTTCCCTTGGAATTGGTGGTGCCGTCCATATTGTAGGCCTTGATTGGTCTTTTGAGCTTTTGTAAGGGGAATTCAGTTCATTAGGAAAATTTAAACGAAATGATAATGCCATCTATATCTTTATCCATGCAATAAAGCCATATAGGATGTATCATAATGATATATACATTGATCATGCTATATATGCTCTGGAAGCATTGACAGTATAGATCAAAGCCATCATACTTCTAGTTCTTATAATCCAGATCTGTCTGTTAGATCTTACTACCATGTGTCAAGACTGTGGACTTTACCATCAATAGCACCAAATTACTGATGGTTATAGGTGTTATCCAGTCAATGGTAGTCTTAAACATCACCCAGTCAGTGGTGATCATGGATGTTACACAGTCAATGGTGATCTCAAGCATCACCCAGTCAGTGGTGATTAGGGATGCTACATAGTCAACAGTGATCATAAGCATCACCCAATCAGTAATGATCATAGATGTTATCCAGTCAACAGTGATCTCAAGCATCACCCAGTCAGTAGTGATCATGGATGTTACACAGTCAATGGTGATCATAAGCATCACCCAGTCAGTAGTGATCATGGATGTTACACAGTCAATGGTGATCATAAGCATCACCCAGTCAGTAGTGATCATAGATGTTATCCAGTCAATGGTGATCTCAAGCATCACCCAGTCAGTAGTGATCATGGATGTTACACAGTCAATGGTAATCATAAGCATCACCTAGTCAGTAGTGATCATAAACATCATCCAGTCAGTGATGGTCATAGGTGTTATACAGTCAATGGTGATTATAGGCATCACCCAGTCAATTGTAATCATAGATATAATCAAGTTGGTGGTGATCATCAGGCATCTGCTACTGGGTATTCATGGTCAGCAGACCAGGACAGATGCATCAGGCAAACCATGTCACTCTTTCAGAATTGCAGCAGAAATAGAAACCTGTGATCAAGTTGACAGTGCTCACTACCTGACATAGATGATCCATGATGGTGCATGCTTGATAAACCATGTCATTTTGTCAGGGATTCCATGGGAATGTCAGCATGCAACTAAATTGACAGCACTTGCCACCTGATATGAATGGTGTCACAATGGTACATGTGATAAATCATGCCATTTTGACATGGTTTCTGTGGAGATGTCAGTTTGCAATTGATTGAAAAGCACTCGCTCTTGGCACTGCAGCAAATAATACATCCCGCCTGATGTCATCCTCAGTTGTTATCACGCTAGTCACACCATGTACAGTAGTAGATAGCAACTCAATCATATTTCAGATTAACAAGATTGATGTATATGTATGCAAAAAGTTTTACGCCATGTCACTAGCCTGGGTAGCCTGCCTCTCCCAGTACTCTGTGTGTTTCTGACAGATCCTTTCTAAAGCACTATTCTTTGATGGCAGCCACTCAATGTTGGAATAGAGCGGAAACACCTGACTGTTCATGCTTCTCAGCACCTGACGAAAAAAAAGAGGATTGAAGTTTTACCAATTCCACCAGACCAATAGTTGATCCACCTCATCCTGTTCATCCAGATCATTGAGTAGCTCCATGATACTGTTATAGAAGCATTCTGAGTCTGTCACAAGGTCGGTGCAAGAGAAAACTTGTGTTGAAGTAAGGGAAAAATGAGCCTAAAGCAGTGTTGAGCAGTGTATGATATGACACAGCCACTGGAACTGACCTGTGTTGCTGTGTAGGCGATGGACGCCTTTGTGACAGACTGCATACCATGGATCTGGGCATTACCAGATCACATAGCTTTTGGTGCCTGGTCCACAGAACTTGGAGAAGTAAATATGTGTTTGAATGCCTGTCCAAGCAAAGTCAGTACAACCGTGGTCTGAGATGGTATTTCTGGAGCTCACAGAAATAAGGAGACCACTACACAGAAGCCCATTCCATGGGTCCTCAGCGTCGTACGTATAATTAGCATACAAAAAGACTGGCCATTGGTCCCCAGCCACTTGAATCTGGCCATTAATGAGCTTTGTCCTTATTCTTCAGGTTTCGAGTGGTAAACAATGTGCCATGGTGAAAGTGGCAAGAAACTTACTCCATGTTGGCCCAATCAAGGCCGGCAGGACAAAGAAGTGCACCAGTGCATTTGTGGTTGAACCCACACACTGATTTGACATTGCAGGGGATATGGGGGTTCAGTGACTAACCTTTCAGTGTTATCCAGTCGACTATAGCACTTTTCATGCCCTTTGTGTTATCTGCCCTGGCACCATTGGAGCCTTTCTGAATCTGCCAAGGTGTTAATGAGTCTGAATAGTAACATCAAGGGAGTGAGCATACCAAGTCAGCAACATAGACCATTTCTTCCTCTGATGACTCCATTAGCCAGGCCTCTAGCCCAGGTACCATCCATAGCAGCTCACGAAACACTGTGTACTCCTTTCATTCTCTGATTCAAAATAAGCATGAGAAGTTGATGAGGAAGAGTCACAACATACATTACTGTCATCGATTCTGCTTCATCTTCTTGTTGACCCATGAATAAAAGGCCATTGGTGATAAGGGTTTGCACATTGCAAAATGTGTGTACTGCCCTCCCAAAGTGTCGTCCATGATGAACCAGAGGGTCCTGGGTTGTCCTAACACAGAGTTATCAGCTTTGTCCAATAAGTTTCAAATGTTACACACAGTTTTTTCCTCGGTCCCAACTGCAGAGTGCTCAAAGACCCTCGCTTCTGTCCCGTGGAAGCATCTGACATGGAGTTGTCATTGCGCTGAGCAACTGACATTTGACAGCGAGAAATGTGTGTAGAGGACATTGGTGAAGAGTAAAGAGCTGGTGGGCTGGTGTTAACAAAACTCAGAGTGACTCCTTTTATGTGTGAGGCGGAGTATGTACCTAGTAGCTGGTCAGACATGACATTGGGATTGAACGGTCCAAAAAAGGCCATGTATCATGAATCCAGGCAGGGTCCTGCCAGTGTGCAAGACTCATCGACGATTGGGTAAGCCCCTGTGGTGGCGGTATGTGGTTAACCAGTCGGACATGCTGGTAGGATTTGATGAATTGGCAAAAATTCAAGCCTATCTGAACAGTGAGAAGTGTGTTTGAGCGGCAAGAGCAGGGTCTTACTTTTGGCGGTCAGCTAACCCTACTGTGAGCCTAGGTGGTACCAGTGGATCACAGCCAATTTCCAAATGTTGACTCGAAAGCCAATGAAGAATCGGATGTCCACGAGACTTTGGATTCCTTCTTTGAACAGCGATCCTTCCCTCGTGTGGTTCCGGAATGCAGATGGATGGGTTTGGGTGGATTCAATGTTGGTAGCTGTGATGGTGCAGGTGAGTTCGGGGCTGGGGTGAGTTAGGGTGAGGGAAAGTGTGATTTTCACGGAGAGGTTGCCGTACATGGGATATAGAGGATGCAGGAAACCACGGTGATCTGGTTGGGATGTAATTATTGGATATGTTGATGAGCAGATGGAAGTGGACTTACACTTGCAAGCCCGTTTTGGTTGGCAACATCATTGAAATTGATGCTAATGAATTGAAGATGGGAGACAACAACTGCAGGTTGTTGATTTGAGGAGTGTCTTCCTGAGTGCTCTTCAAGCAGACTCCAGGAGGTTGGAGCGGGACAGGGGACAACGTCTTCTCCTCATTGGATTTCTCTATGCTCTCACTCACAGTCGCACATTGCGATAGAGTGCGAGTGGGGGAGATGCTCATGAAGGACAAACAGTGTTCGCATCAAGGGGAGGAAGGTTGAGAGGCTGACAACATGAGCATGTACAACCCAATCAAAGATACATATAATCAGTGTGAGTAGGGAAATTACTTACCAACTCAGTTGTTGAATATTGTGGCGCTGAGATTCTGGGCGGACATTATGTAACCATTGGCTTTGCTAGTAATTAAGATGTTGAAACAAAGTATCGCTAGTTTGGCAACACAGTACAGATACAATACACTGTGGGAATGAAAGGAGAAACCTGGCATAAAACTTCACCACAAGAAGCCCATCCACTCCTATCAACTTGCATACAGAGCGACACAAATAACTTCCAGAGCATCACTAGATGCTGGATTAAAGATGCCAGAGTTTGTGACAGATGAGTGCAGGTATGATATTGATATCTTTTGCAAAGACTCACCCCTAGACTGGTACACGGGGAGATGGTTTAATAAGAACGGCTAATACAGCGGAAATAAACTGTCCATCGGAAGTAGATTCATCGTCAATCTTGTAGTACCTGGAATGAAGGCGCACAATTGTCTCCCTCATCAGATGTTCTGCAATCTCATCCTCAATCTCCTGAATGATTTTCTGTGCTTGGAGCAGTTTCTCTGTCACATCCTTCTTTATCAGCAGTGTGTCATGCCAGAGCCTGCTCTTCTGCTGTTTGACAGACAGGAAGGATCGTGATGTCGATACCTGCAGATGGAAGAACATATTATCAACAGGCAAGTTCCTGAGATGTACAATATCGCCATCTTGAATTACCTTTCTCAGATATGATTGCTCAATATTAGCCTTGAATGCGGTGAGATGTTCTTCTTGACTAGTAGAACTTGCGATAGATGGACTTGCAGCCCTCAATCTGGCTTCAAACTCTATCAAGGGCTTGTCAAACTGCACAGGATTCTGGTTCAGTATCACCTTCAATGGAGTAAGTGGTCCATCATACATCCAAGGGAAGGAAGACAAGAGTCTCCCAGCACTCCCACTGGCTCTGGAGGTGGGCATTGGAGCTTCTGTGGGAAGCATGACAAAGACTGGAGAACTAGAGGTATGTTGATGTGAGTTCTCCATGCTACTAGTTACTAGTAGTAAACTTGGACTTGGGAGCCAATTGATGTGACGGCGCACCAACTCAAGGGATATGTATGTGGTATGAGAGTGGACGCTGGCCGTTTGCTCCTTGGTATATCAGAGAAAGGCAAAACACAGGATTATGTAGTTGAAATCAGAGTTTACATGGGTAATGATACTGCTGCACATGAACGACTAACGGAGAGGCTGAACATGATGAGTGAATGGCAATAAAGACATCCACATCATGTTCTGAATGTCCAAGGAAACGCCAGGAAACCCAAGCATGATTTTGTTGAAGAGGTTTGTGATGTTATTTACCATAGCATTCACTTTCTGTACCTTGGCATCCGAAAACAAAGGGGTCATGCTGCTGCAGAAATCATCTATGGCATCAATTAGCTGTGAATTTTAATTGAACAAACAAAAGGAAATGATGAGGTGAAATTACCCAGGTGCTGACATATGCTGTCATATAGCAGCTGGCAGATACGAGTGGTGTCCAGGTGGGCCCATTGGGGCCATTGGTGTCCTTCAGAAAACCAAACCAGCCACAGTTGTCCGAATTGAACAATGCCTTTTGAACAAGATCACAGAACACAATGTTCCCAAACAACTAAATATTAATGTATGTGATCGTCATACTCAACAAAGAACATGACACTGTCCCTCTGAACCCACTGGATCATCTGATTCAGGGTTTCCATGAAATATTCACCACCCATACAGGCCGGTGTCCAGAGAGTTCTTGAGTTTTCGCTTGAAATTGGAGGACACCTCACTGATGGGAGGAATGATTCTGACGTGTGACAGATTAGCAGACGTATGAATGAGATAATTAGCGCATTGAAATGCTTGCTCGCGGAACATGCAGGCCACTGTTTTCATCTACAACACAGAGTCAGGAGTCAGGTTCATCGTTCAGGTGGTAGAAAGGAAGGAACACTTTTACCTGAGTGAACATAGCATCCTTGAACAGTTTGTTGTTGAGATAGGTCGCCACCGGCGTTTCCTGGAAATTGAATCTGCTGCCATTCTGTAATACAGGGACCGGCAACATCACGGTAACTTACACCAAACATGAATGAGTCAAAAGTCAATAAAGGTTTTAAATGACTTACCGTGCTCCAGTACCCAGTTTGACTGCACCATCTGGCGATGTTGTATGGCTTTGATGTACAGGGTTTCACAAAGGATATTTGTAGGCATTCAGCCGAGGCTGTTTGTTGACATATGAGTCCATAGGAAATTTGCGATGTCCATGGCAAGGTAGGCAAGAGATTCTGCTGTGGCCCCCTTGAGATGTGTCACGAGGTCTTCGGGGACACTGGGATGGCCCTCAAGGTTGTAGTGACATTGAACAGGAAGAATGGTGGAGTTGGGGGTGGCAGTTGAGGGGGGGATACAAAGAGTCAGGTTGGGAGCGATGGCAGTGGGTAAGTGAGGGTTGACAGTTTGACCAGGAGGGGAACTGGAATGAGACGGAATGCTGGAGGAATGGGTGTCATCACTCAGAGGTCTGACACCCAAGTTATGATCCCCAAAAGACAGCTGTGAGAAGCTGTGAGCACTCCACAACAAACCATACCACTCCAATGTGTGTTCAGCAATTTCAGAGCGCATAGTTTCCTGGTCTCCTAAAGCCATCTGGAAATTGTTTTCAACTGGACCGTGTTCGTATTTGTTGAGGTGGATGATGTACCCATCATTGTCAGGATCATAGAGCAGAAACTGGGACATGACAGTGATGGTGGAGGTAGGATACAACGAGGCATGTATTACCAGATTGCAGGTTTAAATGCCATTATTACCTATAATTTGTGTGCAATAATTAGTCTTCAACTTCGAATTACATCCGAGCCCATCATGTCTGTCCAGGTGGATAATCGATAAAGTCCAATCCTCAAACTCCAAGCCAGTTCCATCTAAGCGTTTCCAGTTTATTCACCATGACCTGTCCAGCGACCTGGACTTTGATTCACAGACGGCCCAAATGTCAACTCTCGTTTGTACAAGGGAAGATCAGAATTTATCGAGCATGGTGAAGAGACCATCATACCATGGCATCCACCCAGCCTCCCTTACATAACTGGATGTTGATCATAACAACAATCCACAGGCAGTAACATCCCGACGAGACTCAGAGTGGAGGTACTTTGCCTGGCACGTCACAGCTCATTTGAAAAAACAACTTCATTGAGGAGTTGTGGATGGACACAAGGAAATTTCCATCATCTTGGTTGTAACATACATACAAACGTTCGTGTCTTCTCATTCCCCATAGTCCAACCGACAACTGAACTAGACAGCCTGTCCTTGTTCGCTTTCTAAAATGCAGCCCAGTAAATATACCCTAGCGTCGACTGGTCATTGCCTGTATAACTCGTCTCGATCGTCTGCTTGTCCTGCAGAGATGGGTATACGTCAGTCAAACCCCACAGCACAGGTTACAAGGAGGAAAAGAGTAGACGGCAGCTTAGCCAAAACCCCATCTGGCGCACCAATGCTTTGACCTCTTCTAGATCCAACTCTATCAATGGGTCACCCATATTGTTGCTTTCAAAGTGCCACAGCAATGGACCTGTAAGGCAAGGATGCGGTAAGGTACACAAAATGTCTTCCAGCAAAAGCGCACATGTCAAGATTGATCCAAACACCACCTGGTAGGATGTGATGGATGACATGAGGGTAGTTGATGATGTCCTTGGCCTTAAAGCAGATCCAAGGGTGAGTGGGATCGTGATTCAGGAATGTGTGAGGCTTATGGTAACGATGAAGAAACGGGTCAGCATGGCATCCCATTGTCTGGTATGTGGTTCACTCTCATCCATGTCTTCTGCATCATATATCTCCTTAAAGTCGCCTGGTGCAGTGCTGTAGTCAAAAAGGATGGAAATGGAGAAAGAGCGAGAGATGTACTAGGTACTAAAGAAAAGTCAGATTCGCGAGGTAAATCAGATGGGAGGAGGCCAGGTATTTTCCACGGGTCGAAACAGTGCACCTTTGCAAGGGGTATTCGAAGACAAGTGGATGTACAGGTATATGGTGTGTTCCCCGATCGACTCAGTCCCTGGTAATCAGTTAGGCAGGAGTTGGTCGTAGCAAGCTTAGAAGCATACTTGTTGAGGATGAGGTACAAGGAGGGGAGATGGTCATGAGGGAATTCACTTCCTGGACACGTGAAGTCTGGTGTTCAGTGTGAGTATCATGTCTCGAGTGTGGATTGTGGACATTACCAACCAAGCTTTGTTATGTCGTATGTCAATCCCCAGACCTGCTCCAGGGACGAGGATGAGGACCGTCTGCTTAAAGTCTGCAAGTTAACTTCAGCAAGTCAAATCCCATCAGAAAATCTGATGAGTCACCTGTCTCAACTAGGCAACTGCATGGGTATCACATACCCATGGTGGGTTGTGGGTATGGGTATCATGGGGTATGGGTAGGGGTCTGCCTGTCTGATATCCCAGCCCATACCCATACCCCCAAGGTGGGTCAGGGTTGGGGGTATATACCCATGTGGTGGGGTATGGGGTATGGGTATATACCCACATGGTCATGGGTATGTACCCCATGTGGGTACAGGTGGATATGAAAGTCAGGCCCCTAGGCAAAGACCCAGACTAAAAATCTTGTAGAGCTTAATTGCTCCTCCAATCCAAACTGATATTTTTGTAGTAGCTACTGTACAAAATATGTATCAATATGCTAATAAGATGATGGATCAAATTGATTGGGGGTGGGACACAAGTGGTTGCACCTGAACTGACATGGTGGAGGCAGGAGACTACCTCAAACTGACATAGTGGGAGTGGGACATGAGTGATCGGGCTTGAGAGCACATGATGGAGGTGGGACACGAGCAGCTGCGCTCAAATTGACCTGGTGGGGGTGGTATACGAGTGGTCGGGCTTGAATTGACAGTGGGTACAGGAGACGAGCGTTCCAGCTTGAGTTGACATGGTGGGGGTGGGACACGAGCGTTCCGGCTCGAGATGACCTGGTGGAGATGGGACATGAGCGCTGGTTGCGCTCAAATTGACATGGTGGGGGTGGGAGACAAGCGTTCGGGCTCGAGAGCGTTTGAGGGTGTATGGTGGAGGTGGGAGACAAGCGGTTGCGCTTGAATTGATGCGGTGGAGGTGGCAGACAAGCTGCTGGGCTTGAAAAGATGTGGTGGGGGCAGGAGATGAGCGATTGCGCTCGAATTGACACTGGGAGTGGGACACGAGCAGATGGACTCGAATTGACGTGGTGGGGGAGGGAGATGAGCGATCGGGCACGAGTTGACATGGTGGAGGTGGTAGACAAGCGGTCAGGCTCGAAAAGACGTGGTGGAGGCAGGAGATGAGCGATTGCGCTCGAATTGACATGGTGGGAGTGGGATACAAGCAGTCAGGCTCGAATTGACACGGTGGGGGAGGGAGATGAGCGATCGGGCCTGAGTTGG
>JBBPMA010001533.1:0-10327 GCA_038090075.1 Xanthoconium purpureum | reverse complement strand
AACCCGGCCACAGTTGAAGCCCCCCAGTGAGCATGCATAGCAGCCCAAGTACGACTGCACCCCATCTTTCACCTTCTGTCACCGTATCCGTGGGTTCATCCTCCTTGCCTAGCCCAAAGGGCAGTGATCTTGTCCTTGGACCTCAGCTGGATGACTTCAAGCACCCATCTGGCAACCGTCATATCAGACACCCAGGCATCAGAAGAATGTCTGCTTCAGACACACTCACACATCCCCACCCAACTTCCTTCAGTTCTCCCTCCTCCCCTTCATGCGATCGATCCCACGGGCAGGACACTGGTATCGAGCCCCGTTCTCGGATGCGACGCTTCCATCCCTACTCCGTCAGAAGCGTAAACATTCCCCCTGGGCTAGATTACGCAGCACGATCGCTAGGGATAACATCCCCCCACAATTGGACTATCGATGAAGTATGAGAAGTGAGTTACATATGATCGCTTAGATCACCCAGATATCTCATGTGCAACAGAGCAAAGATGCCTTTATCGCTGCTCTTACCGCAATGCCAGATACACTTTTATTGTCGGCATTCGACGCCAAACAGGCAGATCATGACTGCATTGCCAAACGGGTTGCGCTTGCCACTGCTGAAATCAAATCCGCAGAACGTCGAACCACGTTTTTGGCCATCATGCGCGACCAACACAATGGAGACCTTGCAGTCAGTCAGGAATACCTTCAGCTTATCAAGCATGTGCTTGATGGACGTGACCTACCGCACGTTGAAGCCCAGCGACAGCACTATCTGGCTGCCCGTGCATGGGAAGCTGTCACGTTGACAGCTTCTGATTCACACGTGCATCAGATGCAGGAAGTAATTGACTCACGGAATTCACGTTGGTGGGGAGGAGATCCGTTCGAGGAGCGCGGCATAAATTCATTTGACAGACACAGGGTAGAGGGGCAATCTGACTCCGAAGACTTGGATGAAGATGAAGATAGGGATGAATTCATTGTACACACCAAGTCCGGTCTGCAAGTAGTACTGTCATCTTCTCATCTGTAATAGTTCCCACCACAATGACTCTCTTCACACAGAATCAAATGAGGATCATACAACGGTAAACGTAGTATACCAGAAATTATTGTTGTAGTTTACTCCAATTGACACGCCTGAAGGGTAGGATCGCTTGTACCGATGTAAATGCCAAGTGTTCGTAAGGCCTATTCAACAGAGATATCAATCGCGATGATCATGATCATGACGTGATAGTTAGAATATCGATGGGTCCGGGTCTGTCTTCTACAACGTCGATGGCCCAGGCAACTTCTCAGGCTCAAGTACGGCCCATACCTCGTCGATCGCCACTTACTCTAAATTTGTTTACATTTTCTAGGACTTCATGTGGCCTGAAGATTACTACGACCAGAGTGAAGACCTGTTCACTGCCGGCACCCAGTCACAACAACTTTATCCCCTTTCCCCCCCCGGTCCTCAGTACTTCACCCCTACGGTCCTATTTGGTCCCGAGACTCAGTGCGATCCGAGTCACTTTGGTTTTGACCCAAACTATGTCAGTGGCCCCGGGCCTGAAACTCAGTGCAGCGGCGTTATCCAGCCCCATCAATTAGATCACAACTACGCACAACCGGGCGATCCGAGTCACTTTGGTTTTGACCCAAACTATGTCAGTGGGCCCGGGCCTGAAACTCAGCGCGGCGGTGTTATCCAGCCCCATCAATTAGATCTCAACTACGCACAACCGGGTCAGCGTACTCCCAGCGTCATCACTGTAAGTAAACTCCGAATCTCTATGTACGGATCGTGTGCTGATTAGTAACTGCGAAACTCAGCACGATCCGAGTCACATCGGTTTTGACGTGGGCCTCAACTACGGTCCTGAAACTCAGCGCAGAGGGGTTATCCAGCCTCAATTAGACCTCAACTACGTACAACCAGGTCAGCATAGTCCCAGCGCCATCACCGTAAGTCAACTCCGAATCTATTTGAACGAATCGTGCGCTGATTAGTAGCCGATTGATAAGGCCAATGAATCTTCCTCAGCGGTCATCGAAACTCAGCAAGTAGTAACCAGTTCTGGTGATTTGAGAATTGGTGGGGCTGTCCAACTTGAACAGTTCGACCTCGGCTACGCCACTAGCACAGTAAGTCGATTCCAAATCCAGATTTGCAACATGTGCGCTTAGCAGTCGCCAATTGACAAGGTTACTAGCAGATCGTCCACGGCAGCCGTCCGCCCCTCGCGCCGACTTTGCTCTCGGCCTGCCTCTTCACCAATGAGCCGCCGGCAACCGACACCAGCATCCGACATCCAAGGCAACGACTCTCCTCTTCCACTTGAACTTACAAAACAGGAGGTAGACATTACGATCTATTGTGCCCATGCGTGGGTCCTCGAGGTGATGGTGACTGAGGAGGCAATCATGTCAAAAACTAAACGTGAAGCACTCATATTGACTGCGATCTCCAAAGCAATCCAATCTCTAGCGGGCCGATCAAACGCCTCGTATCCTAGCAGGGTTCGAAAGGCTACCATGAGCACTATAAACGTAGTCCTTCACCAGTGGAAGCAATACGCCGACCCTCACCTGTTCTCGACACTTGGGCTTCGGCCAAGATTCAGAGGACAAGCTGAAGTGGATAGGATAATCTCGGAAGATGATAGGAAGGAATCACGCGCCGAGAGGGCCAAGTTCCTCCTAGAAGACATGAATTTCCTGAAGGATGCTCAAGATCCTGGCGCTTTCCACTTCAGCGCTAAATTTTTTCACGACCTTGTCGCGGATCATTTATTCGTGCACCCGCCAAGATTGGGTGAGTTCGTCGATCATACTGCCCCACAGCATATGCTGGACAATTTGTTTGCGCTGGGGGCAGTGGCCATTGCAGCTTCCGTTCGCGAGTGGGTAGAGGGAGACTGGGTAGCGCGGACGATTTCTCCGGAGATGTGGCGGGACGATTATCGTTGTGCAAAGGAATGTGTCAGGAGAATGAGGTTGGATGGCGCTAAAACAGACTTCTTGGATGATCTACAGAGCTGGATGATGAAGCAAGGCTGAGTCGACTCTTTTACACCATTCTACAGCGTATTTCACGGCGTTTCCCACCTCTTTGAATCTGTGCGCTGAATGGTTCTACGGATTGTCGCTTGTGTGCTTGATGGGCTGCCGTAGGCATCACAACGTTCTGTAGAAGTATGTCAATAAATCGCCTTGACCACGTAACGCGTGTATAACTCACTCTGAATGTCTGGATCAGGTGACTCCTTTGTCTAACGATGCGTGTTTCATCTCGTAACCCCATTGAGACGACGGATCGAGATTGATCACCTGATGACAATTGATTCAGTATGAGGAAAAAATGGCATACCTGATTCGCATCGTCTAAAGCGTGTTCCAATGACCCACAGGCCAGGTATGCCTTGTCCGTAGCGTTAGGTAAATACTAGGTATCCAGGATGTGCGATGACAACTCACCTATGGCCCGTTGCTCATCATGCAGATTGGTCTCCCCTTCTGGTTGACTCTCCAAGTCGTGGAAACAGTCAACTGCATCCGCTATGTGGTCGATTGTTTCGAGACATTTACACATGACCCAATATATTGTAGTCCTGAGAGGTGCGAACTGCAAACCAAACGTCAATCTCATGACTGGTACGAGATCAAAACAAGATACCCGCCTGAGTAGCAGAATTGTTTCTGTTACAAGGTCGCCCCCTATTGACATGATCGAAAGACCGGGAACATCGGATACTCTGAGATCTTCTACCTTGAGAGCCAAAACCGTGGATTGGCACGCACAGCTCGCTCCCACTCAGATCCATTCCCACAAAAAGGTCACGTGGGTTCAACCAATCGCTCAGCCTACCTACCACTACCACTCTGTGTCCCCACCCTCGCGTTATTACCCCCTCGATGGTAGTCATACGTCCGTGTGCGAGCTCGTCATCCAAGAGGAGGTGCAGGGACCAGGTTTGGACTTGTCTGCGACGCTCCACAGTCATATCGATCTCAGCCTAGAGTTTCTTAAGCGTCGTCACGAACCAAAAAGCACCCTCAGCTAAACCGCTTCTGAACCCCGAATCCTCTCTGCAAATACGACACACCCTGTCCATATACCGAACTCGCTGTACGTCTCTCCTGCCCCCATATCCCTCGTCCTCACATCCCCTTGGCACAATGGCGTAGTACCCTCAACCCACATGACTTCCATGCCCGCATTCGCGGCAGCAGCCACGTCGACTTCAAGATCGTCACCACCGGCGTCGCCACCAAGGCCATGTGCAACGAGATCGGCTGTCTCGTCGGCACCGTCAAGGACCCCACCACCAAAAAGGCATGTTCCCTCCACCCGCCCACCATCCACCCATTGATTGATGCATATCGCAGGTATTCGGTACCGAGATGCAGGCCATCTTCTACCTTTTCACCCGATATCTCTCGGAACGCGCAAAAAGTGTTGATCTGTCAGTATTTCCTCTTTTGCAGTACAGCTCTAAACTGTCATGTTCACATTCTTTTTTTTAGCGATTAGGATCGCATCAAATCTCCTGCCGAGGACCAGATTGTCCCCTATGACATGCTCGTGGCACCCAAAGACCAAACCAGCCTCAACAAGCTTGCTGTCCTCAAGGTCTCGGCACCTCCATGGGTGAGCCCACTCCCAGATGATCTTTGATCGTTCTGATCTTGACTTGACTTTCAGGTATGACCAGTGCAAAGTGTTCGTCTCCTCGAAACTGCTCAGGTTCCTTCAGAACACGTTGAGGACTTCAAGTCGATCCGCAAGTTCAGGATTTTCAACACCGACAACCTTTGGATCAACCTCAAGGGCGAGCACCTCAGATTCTATACCCATGAGTAACCATTGACCATATTGCAGCTCTGAAGAGGATCATGGTGATTGAGGGCATGAAACTCAAGATCATCATCAACCCCAAGGCCAATGACGGTGGTCAAGCAGTCATTCAGGCATGTACTCAACGAACGGTAAATGTAAGTTTGCCGCTAAACTGGAATATAGCTCGAGACCGCCGCTGGTGCCACCATCAAGCACTTTAAGAATGGTCACAGTATCAACGTCCCTCGTTCTCACTTCCTCCCTGCAAGTCTTGCTTTGACTTGCTCCTTACCGAGAGTGACATCTACTCCCTGCAGCATGGTCAGCTCGTTTTGAACGAAAGTCAAATGTTCGAGACACCACCTGTGATCAAGCTCGGTGACCACTTCAAGAATATCCAGCAGTTCCAGAGGCGGTTCAAGAAGATCCCCATGATCATCGTCGCCTATCTTACGGTCACTGGAGACGTCTACTTTGGAAGGAACGTCACCTTGAAGGGGACTGTCATTGTTGTCGCCAACAAGGCCAACGGATTGGTATACCTGACGGTTATATTTTGGAAAACCGTGCGTCCTCTTCGTGTCCGTCTGACTTTTATCTTTACTAACTCAGGCGATCCAGGTCTATTGTCCGGAAACCTCAACATGATCGTATGTTTTCCTCACCGTCGTCCACATTCCAAGTGCCCTTGTCTAGTTGTCCTCACACGCCCGTTTTCGCAGGCCTATCCTTTTTTATGATTTTGTGATGTAAACAAGGTAACAAGGTAATAGTTGCCCAGCAAGTTCTCGTGCTACTGATAATGCATCCACCTATATTAGTATCGTTCCCATGGTAAGGACTGATAGTCAAGGGCTCGCATATAGACGGACTTCATGTCCTCTGATGCCATAGGACGTTCCATGGTAGTTACTGCAATGAAGGTTAATCGCATTCTGAACAAGCATAACGTAACTCACTGCCATTCTCCTTATGCCAAGCAATTATGTGTTCTGCATGCAACCAGAAACCACCACTCAGCTCCGCTGGCCAATTGCTTGCTTGGCG
The DNA here is from genome assembly GCA_038090075.1 of Xanthoconium purpureum. Lineage (NCBI taxonomy): Eukaryota > Fungi > Basidiomycota > Agaricomycetes > Boletales > Boletaceae > Xanthoconium > Xanthoconium purpureum. The sequence goes on along the minus strand of JBBPMA010001533.1, from coordinate 4,458 downwards.
GAGCAGAACTACTCGTGGGTTGTTCAGTTTACGATTGTGTAGCTTCTCAATCACCCTAGCTTGACCGTCGATCTCGTCCAACCACAGCAAGATTAACCTGAAATTTTTTCGTTGGAGCAATGCCAACAAATCGTGAGTGGCCATGCAACTCATTTTCCAGGTTATTGACAGGTGTGTCAAGTGGGGTAGATGCTTGAACCCGATCGCAATCGTATCCAAAGCCCAATGCGTGGTTAGATCCAAATGTGTGACACTATGGAATGCAGACGTGTCCGGGAGATACACGAAGTTCGTTCAGAAAAGCCAGGCAGGGTCCACCGAGAGGTACCTCAGGTGCGTGAGGCTATTGAGTGCATCGACAATGACGCGGAATTGAGAAAGGCAGTTGCCTCCCCCGTATAGGGTGAAATTGACCAGGCGTGGGCAGTGGTGGAGGAGCAGTGCGACAGTACGGGGGCGGACAGACATGCCGATATGAAGGGAGAGGACAGTCTTCGGCGTCGTGGTGAGTGAGTGTAATAAAATCTGTGCTTGGGTTTCGGATAAGATACTGATTTTTCTATACAGGATGGGCTCGATCCTTCGCAGAAAGTGTTTTAGCACTAAGTATGATGGCAGGTTGACACCCTTACCATACTCACACGCGACGAGCGACCCGCATATAGTTGACCAGCCCGAGCAACTCTTTACTCGCTATCAAAAAAATCCTACGCTCCAGCTCGTCAGGGAGACTCGTGCTGCGAAGGATGGAAATAACGGCCATAATGACAGGTCGTAGCAGGTGGGGGGAAGGACTTCGAAGTGGACTTCTAGGATGTAGAGTTTATCTTTCTAGGAAATGATCCTGACACTCTCGATTTTCCGCGGCCAATCATACCTAGCTGTTCACCTCCAATCTCAGAACGAGATAAATAGGCTTGGTGTGGCCATAGCCAACCATCGTTCGATGGATTACGGACACCCACTTCCATTTTAGGAGCCAGCAGGAAGCTTTGGCATGGCCATGGCCGCGAAGCCATGCGGTGGCGTTGTCGCTAAGTTATCCCTTTCAAGTCCTCCTGACCCTGCAGACTGATATCGACCCCCGTTGTTCTCCAGCCCAGGCCAGGGCCGCTTTTGATGACCGAGGCCAAATGTTCAGCATCACCACTTCCGTCGCTACAAGTTATATAAAGCGGTCAGGTGCAGTCGTGTGCATTCTCCCCAGTTTTTACCCTTCTCTCTCTGAACAATGGCCAGTGCAGCTGTCTCCTCCCAGAGCGTCGACCCCACTCTTCTGATGCAACAGATGCAACGTATCATCTCAATGCATGATCACATCCTGAGACGTGGGAGCAACCAGGGCGAATTGCAGAGTATATTTCAATCATTCTGCGTGCCCATCGATTGATGTTTCCTTTGGTAGAACTCCTGGAAACTTTCGCTCTAAAGGACGTGCCATCAGATGCCTCATCTCTCTCCGGAACACCGTCGATGACATGTTAGCAGAAGCTGACCGCCGAGCCAGAGTCACTGATACCGGCGTCCCAGTCAACCATACGGACCAGTGAGTGATGTAGTATCTTGCTTGTCAACGTCGCTGACAACAACGTCCAAGAGAGAACCAATTATACAAATCCTACAAGGAACTATTACGATGGATTCCCTCTATTCGTGACATCCCTCCGACCGACCTGTGCGATGCTCTACAACAGGTGAGAAATTCCATTCCCTTTGCCTTTGTACCATGGAACTCAAGAGGATTCAGCTCGGTCAAGGAGCTGACAGCAGCCGCGCCAATGATACCCGCAGGCTCAAAGTACTGGTCGTCAGTTGGCTCATGCAGGGCACACCGAGACCTGAACCTCCCCTCAGCACTGAAGACAAGACTGGGCGAGGTTTCCACAACGATGCGACTGGACGCCTTTTGTGTCCAGTCGACTATGACTGGAATGATCCCGAGTAAGCGATTTTGCACTGCGAGATGTTCCATGACTGAGTATCCTGATAATACAGCCAACGGCAGAAGATACGTGAGTTCCATCCCCAGTATCTCATCACCGCTGGGTCTTGGCCGGCGTTTCTATATGCTGGTGGCCAATTTGATCCTAACAACCCTGACAACGGCCTGTTCATGGGCGAGATGTTAGAGAAAGTGAGTCCTGAATTGCAAATATTTATCGTCACTGATATTCTATTCCAGGCCTTCAAAGCTATTTTTGTATCTCCGAGTGCCGCAGAGGCTTTGGAGAATGAGAGCGCCGAGGGGACCTCTTCAGCGAGACGTCACCGAGGTGAAAGACAGACACGGGCTCATGTGGCAAAACTGATAGGTATCAAGTCGGTTGAACCACGTGCCATAGCCTATGCGGCTTGTCAGGTGAGTCGATCACTTAGCATTGACATCGATTATTATGCTGATCGGTCACTGGACCTCCTGGTAGCTTCGTTTTGCCCTGTCCTCTGTCAGGTCGTGGGCCATTGTTGATGGTGTGTTCGACATCAATGAGTTCTACGAGGTGATAGTGGAATGGTTTGAGGAAACCAAGACTGAGGAGGACAAGAAGTTAGTCGAAGGCCTTTTGTTGTGGTGGAACAGGTGAGTCTTGGCTGTTTCGCATCATGATTGGCACTAATCGGAAAGTACAGGAGAATATTCGGACCGACATTTGCTTTTCAATTTGAGCGAGACCATTCTGTTCAGAGGTCTGTGGCGAAGTCGCTGAAGACGCGCCGTACTGTCACTACTAGTGGCCCAACTACCGTAGAATAGTTTGATCAATGTACTATTTGTGGACAAATTGTGAATTGCATTGATTCGTGCAACCAAAGGCAAAGTTGTTCGTACGGTGGGCATTGAAGAACCCGATGCATAAAAATTTCGTCTGGTCATACCTACTCTAGGTCTGATAGACCTTCTCCCTCGTAACCATGCGGTATTGAATTGCTCATTATCGCAACAATGTTGTCCCTTGTGTATGAATATAGCAGTCGTCAAGTCGGTGAAGTGACTGCTCGTACGGTTCAAGATTGACCACCATCACGAAGACAATATCCCCTGCGCATGGATGTACCAGTGGTCAAGCCTGTGAAGTTTGCTCTTACATGTACGTATTACGCATGTTCCCTTTCACTTACTCTTATTTGATATTGACATCAAACTGACTGTATTACAGCAGGCTGGACATAGATGAACACCTTACGGGACCCTATGTAATTGATAGTCCTTCTCTACAGGCTGCTGTATTGTACTACTTATACATACACCACACAAAAAAATCTTCGCAACTCACTTAGGTCTCGGTTGACCATCTGACACCCAATCTCCATGGGACCTACCATTATAAGGGATATATCTGGCCTACAAAAGCAATAAACCATGGCCATCCTCATCATGACGTGTGCATTTACTGATCGACCAACACCTATTTTCCAGAAGACCTACATTATTTGGGGTGCACAAGGCTGACCTAATTGATAAGTCCTGACCGCCCCTGCCGAGCCGCGTGATCTTTGTGATTGCTGGCCATCCGACACTCACTTTCCAGAAGACCTACCGTTACAAGGGCTTATCAGGCCTTACAATTTTCATCTCGTATTGTTTTCATTACGCAAATTTGATTTACTACCAAGGCGCTACAATGGCACTGCAATGCCTTATCACAAAATCGGAGGAGACGTGATGCCAAACGTCCGAGTCCATCAACATCCCTCTGCGCAAACGTCCATTCACATCCATGTCAGACCCAACGGTATATTGGTGCGTTTGTTGTCAATATTGCAAAGGTGTTCGCAAGGCCTTGCACACAGTCAACTTGGTGGCAACATCTACGCTCGGCATCGAGTGAAGACGAGAAGGAAGCGATACGTCTCACAAGACGTTTGGAACAGTTTCGTGCCTTTGTACTGGGTGCCAATGCTACATCTGGACAGAATCAATCAGAAGAACAAGAAAATGGCTCCCCTGGTATAGGTTCGAGATGAAAGGCTGCCGGTGATGACAATGAGTCCCATAGGAGGACATCTGGGCGTCTCTCACCCCTGTTGGGTTTAGCTGAGGTATTTTCTCATGTCGATGTATGTGATTTTCATTTCTAACATGTTCTTAGCAAAACCGGGGGCAACCAGATCCTGCGCCTGACCTCAACAACAGAAATATTAATATTTTTGATCCCAATCCAAGTGATGAGGATGACCACAATCATGGTGTTGATCCTGAGGTATTTTCTTGTGTCAATGTATGTGATTTTCATTTCTAACATGTTCTTAGCAAAACCGGGGGCAACCAGATCCTGTGCTCGACCTTGGCAACGGAAATACTTTTGATCCGAATCCAAGTGACAAGGATGACCATAGTCATGGTGCTGATCCCAGGCCCAATAATAATGAGCGCCAAGACCCCAGGAGTGATGAGAATGGTGGCCAGGACAGTGGTTCTAGTCACGATGGGCAAGATCTTGGTGGAGATGCTCCTGATAT
>JBBPMA010001532.1:0-10331 GCA_038090075.1 Xanthoconium purpureum | reverse complement strand
CGTGCCGCGACGTGCAAACCGCAATGCCCGCCTCCGACTATTTACTCGGTTTAGCGTGAAACCAGATACCGCGCAACAAATGCACTGACTTATCACGACTTGTGGGTCACTCTCCACTTTGGATCGCCTCTCTTCGAGAACCCTGTTCAGTGATGAAGTTGGAGAGGCACGCACATTTACAACTCAGACTCACTCATTCCAAGTGATCGTGTGTCCTCCGTAGAGCCCGGTTTCGGCCCCGGCTTCCTCATGTCCTTTGAGATCGTCCATCATGACAAACACGGAGATTGCCTTCATTTCAGTAGGGCTCGTAGGCAGGAGTCGGGCTAGTCCTCGCCCAAACGCGATTGGCGTATCGAATCGGAACGAGAACTCAATTCCCTGGCCGAACATTGGTAGGGCAAAGGGAGCTGGACAAAACGCTGGGGTTTCATCCAAGACTACGTTGGTAATCTTTGCAGACGTTAGATTCTTCTCCAGGTATTCAATGATTTTTTCATGGCCGTGGAGAGTGCGGTTATCCCAAGTAAAGATAAGCACGTCTCTGAGCCAACCATCGGGCTTGAATAACTTGGTGGCAAAGTTGTGTGCATTTCCTGAGGTGGTGATTTCGATGAATTCTTTTAGCCAAGCGTGTGCAACGACCTTCGCGTCGACGGGTACGGGCATAGCCATGGCTGCTTCAAGAGCGGCCCAGCGAATGGCAGTGCCATGGACTTCTCTCAGAACGCCGCACTAGTGACCGCAGCCGATGATCAGTAATATTACTAGTGACACCATGTGGGCGAGGTTCCCATGTGCTAACCTTATGGACCCATTAAAATTTGCCGGTCTGGTCACCAGATTAAGTATTCCCCCTTGCAACGGAAATCGATGCACCAAGTATTTCCCTTTCCGCTAAATGTGCCATCCAATGTCACTTGTATTGTCAACTTATGCTATGTAGAATTGAGCCGATAAATATTTCGCCAAATTTGATCCGAGTCTGAGAGCAGCATCGGGGTTTTTGTTAGGATTTAAACGACGACGACTCAAAGTGAGACGCTATATCGCTCAATGAATAACTATACCAAGACTAAAGGAACCCTTATGTGGGATCCCTACTTATATACAGGATAAAACATGGACTAGGCATGTACTTATGATGTCATATAGTGGAACGTACCCGAATGTGATAGAAATGTGATTAGTGAATGGGTGAAGAGTGTAAAGTAAAATTAGGTTCTAACATTACCCCCTTTTTAAGGGCGAACGTCCTCGGGAGCCGGAATATCAAACATTGAATCAGGGAATTTTGCATACTGCTTTCGCCATTGAAGGAAATCTGGGCTGGTGAACGTTTTGCTCGTAGATGGAAGAGTGGGGTTGTTTGAACAGATCGGACAAGTACAAGGGGGGTCGAAATCGTCCTTTTGGAGCCGTAATTGCATCTTTGTTTGGGGACGAGGCGCCGTGGGGTGTTTGCGATGGAAATCTCGTACAGCCCCTGATGCGTTGCCGAGCTCCCTTGTCTTTTTCCATTCATTTTCCTCTCGTGGAAATCCCTTCCAGTGGACAAGATATTCCATTTGTCCTCTTCGTTCTCTTGAATCCAGAATTTCCTTGATTTCCTGTTCGAGTTGTTGTTTTATGACGTCAGGAGGAGGAGGGGGAGGTTTCTTTTGAGTCGGGAATTCTCCTTTGACATAGGGTCGCAGGAGGCATTCGTTGAAGACGGGATGAATTCCTCTCCAAGAACGGTCAAGTTGGAGTTTATAGGCTGCGAGTCCTATCTTTTCGAGGATTTTGAACGGACCATATCGTTTTTGATCTAATTTTTTTGATGGTCGTTCTGACCGTATATTGGTCGCCTCTAGTAAGATTAAATCTCCTACTTTGTATTCCTTTGGTTTTCCTCTGTCGTGAAACTTTTTCATATCTTCCGCCGCGTGATCTAAGGCTTCCTTCGCCTCTTTATGTGTTTTCCTCATTGTCTCCACAAAGTCTTCTGCCGCTGGGTTTCGGACGGTTTTTTGACGGTTTTCTCCAATGAGAGGTTGTTGCCCATAGTTGAGGATGAATGGTGAATTTCCCGTTGCCGTGGTGATTTTTTGGTTGTGTGCAAATTCGGCAAGGGGTAGCCATTCAGCCCAGTCGGTTTGTCTGTGATTAGTGTAGATTCGGAGATATTGTTCGATTTGGGCATTGTATCTCTCGGTTTGTCCGTCTGTTTGTGGATGGTAGGCGGTAGAAGGATTTGCTTTGATTTTGAGGAGTGTATATAGATCTCGCATGAAGGATGATACGAATTGGCTTCCTCGGTCGGAGATTACCTTTCTGGGAGTGCCGTGGAGTTTGAATACGTGATCTCTAAAGATCTGGGCTACTCCTTTAGAGGTGATCGTCGATTGGATCGGGAACACGTGAATCATTTTGGAAAATCTGTCTACAATCGTCAAGATCGCGTCTTTTCCATTGGATTCCGGTAGGGGACCAATAATGTCGACCGATATGATTTCCCATGGTGCATCGGGAATTTCATTAGGATGGAGTGTTGAGAATGTTTTTGTTTTTGGTTTGTTTCGCTGGCAGGCGTCACATCCTTGTACATATTTCTCAACATCTTTCCTTATGGTCGGCCAGTAATATCTGGTCATGATTAAATCGTGTGTTCGTCGGATTCCTGGGTGTCCGGCCAATGGGTGATCGTGGTTTTGTACTATTATCTCCTCTCGTATAGGAGCGTTTTTTGGTATGTACAATAAGTCTTTCCAATAGATCATTCCATCGACTTCCTTCCAGTTGGAGTCCGTTTTTTCCAATCCTTTTCTGACGTAGGATTCCGTTTGGTATTGAATCTTTTTGATCCTTGATTCCATGGTATCGAGTGCGCGCACAGCAGCAGCAGCTTCAATAGATGGTTTATTCTTTGGCTCAGACATTGTCGAGGGGAATAGGGTTTCGGGTAGTAAGATTTGTTGAGAATTGTCTTTCTCTACCCCCTTTTCAAAGTCTGGCCTCCGGGACAGAGGATCGGCAGGATTCGTTTTTCCGGGGCAATGTTCGATGACATAATGGTATTCCTGCATTATTTGTTGCCATCGGGCTTGTCGTCGATTTAGGTCTTGGGGTTTGCGAAAGAATTCAAGATTTTTGTGATCCGTTAGGATCTGGAATTCTTTTCTCGCATCTAGGAGATAGTGTCTCCATTCCGTGACCACAAAGATGATCGCTAGCATTTCAAGATCCGCTGCATGGTAGTTTCGTTCTGAATCTGACAGGGATCGACTAATGTAAGCTATTGGGTGCCAGCGTTCATCTTGTTTTTGCGACAATATGGCTCCGATTCCGATTCCAGACCCATCAGTTTCGATTCTGAATGGGTCTTCATCATTGGGCATTGCAAGTGCGGGAGTGGTGGTAATGGCCTTTTTGAGGGATTCAAACGCTTCTTGGCATTCCTTTGTCCATTCGAAATCGCGTTTTTCTGATGTAAGGGCGTTGAGTGGTCGGGCGATTTTGGCAAAGTTTCTTATGAAGCGTCGGTAGAAGTTGAGGAATCCTAGGAAACTTCTAAGTTCCCTTCGGGTTGTAGGAATTGGCCATTCCGTTACTCCTGATACTTTTGCAGGGTCCATTTTCACCGTTTGATGAGATACGACTAGTCCGAGGTATTCCGTTTCGAGTTGCTCAAACTCGCATTTCGTGTGTTTGAGGGAGAGCTTATTTTCGCGGAGTATTTGTAGGACTTCTCGGACGATTTGTCGGTGTTCTTTGATTGTGGCAGTGAAAATCATGATGTCATCCATATAGACGATCACTTTTCCTTGATTGATCAGATCTCGGAAAAGGTGATTCATCATTGTTTGGAAGGTGGCGGGCGAATTGGTGAGACCGAAGAACATTACGAGGGGTTCGAATAGTCCTCGGTTGGTTCTGAAGGCTGCTTTCCATTCGTCGCCATCTTTCATTCGGACATTGTTGTATCCCCATCGGACGTCTAACTTGGTGAAGAATTTGGCGGATTTGAGTTTATCAATGAGTTCGGATATGAGAGGGAGAGGATATCGATTTTTTATGGTGATGGCATTGAGTTTTTGATAGTCCTGAATGGGGCGGAGTTTTCCGTCTTTTTTCTTCACAAAGAAAAATGCCGATGTGAATGGTGATTTGGAAGGTCTAATCCTTCCAGTTTTTAAGTTTTCCTCTAGGAACACGTCGAGTTCTTTTTGTTCATCAGGGGATAGATTGTATGTTTTGCAATCTATTACATGATCTCCTGGTAATAGTTCTACAGCGTGATCCCAAGGTCTCCTTGGTGGTAACTCATCAAACGTTTCTTTGGTGAATACGTCTTCGAAGTCGCGATAGACCTCAGGGACAACTTCCTCGAAGGATTTGGAATGTTTGGCGGCTCCCGTTTTGGCTGCAATTTCCGTTGCTAGATTGGAATGGGTGGATCGGATGTAAGATTCGAGATCTAGACGAAACAGTCTTTCTTGAATCTCTTCCTCTTCCTCCGTATCAATTAGTCCGGGGGTATGATCATTTTCGCATCTGAATTCGATCTTTCCCGTTTTCCAATCTATCTTAGGGTTGTGGAGTTTAAGCCAATCGTATCCAAGGAATATTGGATGAGTTCCTAGGTTAGTGATCGCCAAGGTGATTCGTTCGATGTGTTTTCCAATTGTGATCTTGACTGTTGCGAAATCCGTGATCATTCCTCTGGAGTTTGGAGTTCCATCTGCATTGTATACAGGAATGGGTCTCGGAAGTGCATGTGTCGGGATATGATGTTGTCGGACGAACCCCTCGTCGATCGAGGATCCAGTACAACCAGAGTCTATTAGTGCCTTTGGTTGGAGAACTTTTCCATCATCCGTAATGATTTCAACCGGAATATCGAGGGTGTTGTGATTCGAGTGTACGTGTTTCTGGATGAAACAGGGTTTTTGTTGAAGTTCTCGGAGTATTAAATGGCATTCTGCTGAAGAGGAAGTGATGACGGTGCGGATTAGTTCGGGTGTTACTTCAGCAGTTCTGGTGTCGTGTACAAAGGATCTTAGTGTTTTTAGAGCGTGAGGTTGATCTCGCTCTTCACAGACCTTTTTTATCCAGGGCGTAGACCAAGGATCTACTCGGTTCATCCAGTTCCGAGTGTTTCTTTTTTGTTCCTTAGGGATCGGGGGGCGCTCAGCAGCCTCAACACCTTTCTCTTGGGGAACAACAATCAGGGGATCAGCCTGTTGTTTTTTTGGTCTTCGAAGGATTCTGATTTTCTCAGGCTCTTTGTTGGAGAGGTTTTCAGTGGTCTCGACACTGTCAGTCTTTTTGGGTTCTTCAATTTCAAGAAAAGAATATTTATTGATTGAAGATACATTATTTGGACAAGTAGGCGACTGAGTAGCTACTGTCCTTCCGGAAAATCCTTCTCAACCTCCTTCATTGCCGCCACTAGCTCGTCGTGGTTGGTATATTTTATTTCACGTCCCTTGAACGTGAGAGTTCGCACTTGTCATGTGCGCGGTTTGAAGTGTTCCTTGCACGGCCATGGTGCTCCGCATTTGAAGCATTTTCCCTCGGCACGTGCTTTGCCAATGTCCATGGGAACACCTTGTCCTCCGAAGGTGCCCACCTGGTTTGGGTGGATTTGTGGTTGAGCTGGTCTGGGTTCCGGTTTTGCCGCAGGCCATTGGTTACCTCCAGGGTAACGCGACTTGGCTTCCCAATGTCCGCGTTTTCTGTCCTCGATTTCTCGAAGGACTTGGTCGGCTCTGGTTAATGCATCGACCCATGCATTGAAGTCTTCCAAGTCTAAGAGAATCGGTTGACTTCTTTCGACGTATTCAACAACGTCGTTTTTGAGACCATTTCTCGCGATCTGGATGAGGATGCGAGCATGGTGGGTGGTTGAGTATTCAGCTTGGAGCATGAGTTGGTTCATGCGGACGAAATAGTCTTCCACTGTTTCTTTTCCTTGTTTGAGCTTAAACAGCTCTTTTCCCACTTGTCTTTTCAATGCGGCCAGCATGAAAAGACCGTTTAGACGAGTGACAAAGTCGTCGTATCTTGTAACCCGTAGGTTGGCTCCTTGTTGCTGGACGTATAAGTCCGCAAATCGTCCCGCAGCATTGCTGCCTTTCATGTACAAGAGTGTCATGAGAATTTTTTGACTGTCATTAGGTTCTCTGTCGAACCCTGCAAAGTATACAGCGATTTGTCTACTCCACTGTACATACTTCGTTTTGTCTCCGTCGAACATGTCGGGCTTAGCAGAGACGGATTTTCCAATTCCTTGGGTAGAGGTAGGAGCTGGTTGTGCGGGAGGAAGGGAGAGGTTGAAGCGTGGTTGTCTCAATGGAGACATTGGTAGGCTTTGGCGAGATAGGCGGGGAGATTGTTGGTAGCCACCTCGCAAAGGCGAGAACAGGGCAGAGTTGGATGGAGGAGGGCGTGGGACGCGTACTCGGATTGGTGAGGGAGAACGTGGAGGTGGTGGTGTCGATGCGAGTGGGATGTCCAGCGTAGGTGGTGCGCCAACTATTGGACCCAGTCTTTCGAAGGCGCATCTCCATTCGTTGTATTGTCGTGTGAAGAGTTGGTATTGGTCGAATTGACTCATTGTCATCGTTTGGGGAGCAGGTGTCTGAGGAGCGGTCGGTGAGAATGGTGGAGTGCGTGTTACGAAGGGTGACGGCGCACGGGATTGATTTTCGATCTCCTGGAGAGCGGCTTGGAGGTCGGTCATGGGTGGGAAAGTTGACATCGTGTTGTCCGAGCGTCAGGGTATGTGGTTAGACTTCGCCTGATTCAAGACCGAATGCGAGGGAATGTGGGACGCGCTATCCGAGCAATGGTAGTCCTCTTAAAGTAAGACTTCTACCACTTCAGGATCGTGTGCGGGAAGGTGGTGAGAGATTTTTTACAAGGTCGGCCAGTAACTTTTAGCCTTATCTTGTGGTGTATTTGTTTTTGTGGTTTCTTCGGCTTGTCGCAAGTCGGTCGGGGTGTGCAAACAGGGACGGCGGGATGACACACTGTTCTAACGCACAATATACCTGTAACGTAGGTATTACGACGTGACAATAGCTGTGGTCACGCGAACAGCAGACGTTATCGATTCGTCTTACATAGCAGCCTCTAGCGCTCTGCTAATACGCCCCTAGTGCTCTATGGGGAAGCAACGTTATCCTTGTTTATTTAGCGCCGGACTCACGCTATACGCCCTCAGTAACGGATCGAACCCGGAGTGGCTAATGCAGTGGGCGCAGTTGCAGTCCACCTACGATACCACTTTTGTAGAGAAGGTTCTCCCTTAAGCCTGGGATCCAGCTATAAACACAGCGGGAAAGGGGAAACCTCGAAGAGAGGGTTCAGAGGGTGAGGAACGTGTGAGAGGTGTGGAACAGTGACGACTACGAAGAGTAGCATCAAAGGCAGATGATATAGCGTAAAAGGTTGAGTGAGAATAGTCTTGGTATAATGTTAGGATTTAAACGACGACGACTCAAAGTGAGACGCTATATCGCTCAATGAATAACTATACCAAGACTAAAGGAACCCTTATGCGGGATCCCTACTTATATACAGGATAAAACGTGGACTAGGCATGTACTTATGATGTCATATAGTGGAACGTACCCGAATGTGATAGAAATGTGATTAGTGAATGGGTGAAGAGTGTAAAGTAAAATTAGGTTCTAACAGTTTTCTTAGAAGGTCCCACCGCGGACGGAGCCAATCCAGGATGAGGGCGCATCAGGGTACTATCAACGAACACGTCAATCTAAGCCGATTTCAAGGAACGGATACTAATTCATACCTCCCAAACCATCACACCAGCATCTGTAAGAAAAGGTCAGCTCACCAGCTCTTTACACGAAGATCATAAAATTTACCCCAGCCACGCTCATGAGCTTGCGACACGCAATAAGCAAGATTTCCGGTGGTCATGTACCCGGTGTTGGCATCGGATTTCTTGGCTGGCTTGCCAATGACAAGCTTGTCGCGATTGACACCATTGGCTTCAATTTGGAAAAGGGCGCTTTCGGGGTATTGCGACGAGGACGCGGCCAGGAGACCGTGGCAGGTCGTGTACTCCTTCGTACCCTCTGTGGGCCCATGTTGAGCTTGTCAATCTGCGACAATAAATCGTCCACTCACGATCATAGAACTAGAAACCCACGACCGAGTCTCAAAATCAGTATACCTCCAGGAGTGATAGATAATTGGGCGTACTTGAATGTTATACTAAGACGAGTGATCAGCAAAACATCCTGTGCAGAACACTCCAGACGCACCCAATCAATCAGATAGCCAACCTGCCTGTTCACTTCTAAGTATCCTCCTCCACTCCACTTGTTGGGAGTGAACCAGGGGGCGACGGCTGTGAGGAAATTGTCAGTTATCGCGCCAACGTAGGAGGTCAAGAACTCACGGGCATGACTGAGGATGTACTCTCCCTGAGGAAGGTGCTTCCGGAGTTGCCGGGTTAAGGAGATAAGCCAAGGCTCAGCGGACCCTGACTCGCCGTCGAATGCACCGAAATCCTAACCCCAGTGAGACTTCATCAATTTGCAGACTTATCACGGAAAGCGAATTGAAGCATACCTCGTAATCAATATCGACTCCCTGAAGATCATGCTTGCGCACCCAGGAAGCCAGATGGTTGGCAACGGTAGCGGCGTCGGTTCCCGATGAAGTTGGTGCGTCGGTCTCCCCGAATGCAGACACAATTATTGAAATTCTCGCATCATTGTATTCCTTCAGGTACTTGGAGCGTTCGCCGGATGAGAGCTGTTGCCACGCCTCAGCCATATCGGCTGGACCAGAGGTCAGCCAGAAGGACAGAGCACTAGGATTCGGTTAGTCATGCGGCATCTATACTTGGTGACCATCTCTCACTAGACGTTGTACCCCTGCATTCGTGTCGCGTCAGCGAGTGCCGATGTACATGAATATGTGCTTACCTTGAGGTCAGCGGCACTTGGGAGAGGGGAGACCCAGGCATCATCATAAACAACGAACCGGGGTGCAGCAGGGGTCGATCTCTTCAAGAGATCGCGAGCTTCCGGGGTGAGGCTCCTCAACTTGTCTACGAGCGGACTGGCTACGTTCGATCCGAGCAGAGAAAAGGCAGTGAGAACCACACCCATGCCAGAGCGAAGGAGCACCATGATTCCGGTCCAAAGCAGAAATGCTAGGAGAGCTGGTTAGCTGGTGTGGTGATCCAGGATCATTTTGCTGGGTTTTATACTCTGACCATAACTCTATGCAGGGGCAGATATGAAAATGACGAACTCACAGAGATGGGACCACGCAATACCTCACACGTGGAGTGACTGCATGGTTTTCAATAAAGTGGTGCTGGCATCGTCTGGGAGAGATACGATGCATGGTGAAAAAAGAAGTCCGATCATCGATGAATCTGACCGTCTCAGTGGTCCTATGACAAAAGATGTCCTGGGTTTGCCTGTCAAAATGGCTACTCCAGACCACAAGGGTCTGCTGGCACCTGACGTGAGAACCTACCACTAAACATGAGTAAACCCCTTATCTCCAAATGTTTCCCTCAGAATGTAGTGGGCATGGTCAATACAGTTGGTCCATCATGATGTCATGTCACTGATGTAAGGTGGGGCTCAAACACTTTCGACGAATGTCGTGTGAAAAGTGTGATTTTGCATGACAAATGCTTGTAAATGCATAGAAATATTCTGTAGTCCATGTAGACAAAATCTGCCAGCAATTGTTCATTGGGGGCTAGGCATTTGAATTCTGATTGCTTTTAGTTTTTTCGTATTGTCGCAGGAGCAAAAGAAGATGACCTTTCACAGGTTAGCAGAGAAAAGTAATCTAATAAGTTAATTCGACCGTTCGCCCTGCCAGTCCCGTTGCCGTGCCTTCTCGACACCACCACCAGTCAACGTTGTCGAAGTGACAGTGAGAACTCTCGACTGCGAGCGCCTGAGCTCTCGTACTCAAACAGACGAATCCCCACCAGTGTGAGTCTCCCTTTTTGGTCACATTAAAGAAGCTGTTTTTATTTTTAGCCCGACTGCCTGGCACCGTAACAACAGCCCCCGCACTATGTCCACCCTACCCAAACGTGGGCCTGGACAACCGAAAGGAACGAAGAACCCGCCCGGCACCAAGAACGTTGGCAGGCCACGTAAGAATGGCAAACCTGCGCAGCCTGGAAAGGCCGCTGACAAGGGTAAGTTATGCGTCTTCAAGCTGTCTCTGCATGTTCGTGCTCACGCCACACCTCTCTCCTCAGACTCGTCCGCATCAGCTGTCGCTGCTGGCACATTGCCGGCATTTTTTTCATCTTTGTCGAAAGGAGCAGGGAC
>JBBPMA010001531.1:0-10335 GCA_038090075.1 Xanthoconium purpureum | reverse complement strand
CTTGCGTGCGTACATGGCTCCAAGCGCGGCGGGTGGTGCACCGAGATTTGACGCGACGCAGCCAAGACGACAGCTCGAGCTCCGCGAGCACCACAGATGTCGACGTCAAAGTGTCAGTGTTGTTGGCGTTGGTCATACCTCCACCGGGTCCACCCGCCGAGTCCCTGCTCTTCGCATCGACGCCCGCGAGCCGGAGGACCTCCTCGACCGCCCACGTGAGCCACCTTTCTTCTTCCTCTCCACCCACGTTCTCGTTCGCACACAGTTCCGCGAGCTTGCACGCAACGGCGACTCTGCGGAGCCATTCTTCGTTCGTGAGCGTGTACGACGTCCAGTCGTCGTCGCCATTTCCTGGGGAGTTGGCCGGGGCCGAGGCAGAAACGTCACCTTTGTCCCACACACTTTGTAACGCTTCTTTTACTCGTCGTTGGGGGTGAGTTCGGCCAGGACGGTGGCGATGCCTGAGAGCTTGATATACGGGTCTGCGCAGAGGACTGACAGCGAGAGGCTCAAGGCGGTTTGGCACGCGCTGTGTAGGTGGGTGCGTAAGAGCACAGTCGTTCGAGAGTCAAATGACAGAGACGAAACGCGAACGAAAGCGAGACGTACCGGGCAAGATACCGCTCACTCACTGGCAACCCTTTGCAACCCTAATTTCTGGATCTGATCCCAGCGCGCAAGTCGTGACGGACCTCTACCGGCCATAGCGTGAACGAGGTTTAAATTTCCAGGCTGTAGTCCGTCAGCGTGACGATTCGTGCGCAGAAATATTGGGGACAAAAAGTCAGGGCAAAGACTTGCACTCAAGAAATGCCACGTACAGACCAAATGCCGTGGTTCCTGCACCGAGCATGAGCAACGCAGTGAAAATTGTCGATACACGGATGCTGCTTCCACGACGTAACCGAGACGTAGACACATTTGGTTCATTGTTTGAGGCGGAGGTGGTTGATTGAGGTCTACTTTGGACGAAGTTCTTGTCTCTACCGTTTCGTAGGCTAGCGAGAGTTACTTGAACTTGTTGCACCGGTCCTCCTCGTAGCATAACGAGTCGTACTTGAAGATACTGTCGAGGGTAACGGTGAAGAGTCCAGTCCGGGCCGATTATAGCCGTGTGTTTTCACATCGCATTACTTACTTGGGTAAGGTTCATTGCATACGCTTGCCGTGTCAACGTCCAAGCCTACACATTTAACATCTAACAGAAACCAAAGAAACCTTTCGGGGCCTTCAAGCTCACTCCTCAACACAGCGGCGATGCGTCAATGGGCCACGAAAAAGAACCGTGCTGGTTTTGTGGTACGTCCTCAAACGGACTGGATGTAGCTGACAATCTAGCGCATTCATCGTCTTATAGCTCTCGAACCCTGCTGTATTCGATTTATCCATGGAGCATACCATCTCGTCATCTAGTTCAGAAGGAGCGACCAGTTCGTCGCGATTGCCAAAACAGTCCGTCAGAATCAGCGGTCGGACGCTGACATATTTCCGACTTTTTCTTTCAATCAAGTTACCATAGATTTCTATCTTTCACGAGTCGTCTTTCCAAAGGAGGCGAAGGAATTTTCTTGGAAACTCTCCGGGTCCAGCTGGGATTTAGCAGAGAAGCGGGAAAGGGTCGTAACCGGTGAGCGAAATCACAACTTGTTGCTCGATTTTGTCGCTGAATCGACCACCAGGATTTTCAGGGACGAGCGACAGCCGATGGTTGTTACCTATGTCCATCAATCAGCACGACCTCGACCGTCAGAAGGGAACGGATGCCAGAGTTCTCGCATGCCTTCTTCAGCCCGAAAACGACTCTTACATCGTCACCCACAAGAATGGCGAACGACTGACTGCTCTTGAACTCCTCCGATTGTTAAGCACAGAACAACCCGAGATTCGTGTTTTGCTGGATGTTGGTGCGCAGGTCCTCGATTTCTCCAATCGCCAAGTGGCTGGAGCATGGCTCGACATTGCCTGTGATACCTCTGGTGCCATCTATTTCAACGAGAATGATGAATTGATGGTGCTCACACGAAATGGTGTTAGTCAACTAATGCTATCGTCCCCGCTTTGTTGCCAGTTGGACCGCTATGTTGTTTATCTGGATCATGCGCACACAAGGGGCACCGACATCAAATTCCCTATTGGGTCACGGGCGGCCGTTACACTCGGTCCGAAGGTAACAAAGGATGCCCTGGTGCAAGGTTAGTCTCGACGTCATGATCTTATCACTTATTTAGTCTCACAACCCGTGGTTTCCAGGTTGCATGCGGATGCGGAAGCTTGGTTATGGTCACTCGGTCATGTCCTTTGCACCGCCGGCAGTTGACCAGAAAATCCGTGAAGCAGTCACCAAGACAGATCCAAACATCCGAGTTACTACCGTCGACATCTTGTGCTGGGCGATACACGAAACCTGAGCCGAAATTCAGCGGCGGGCCCCTTACTGGGCGCAGCAAGGCATGAACTACAGATCAAGACATGCTGCTTGGTCAGACTTCGCAAACGGGAGGTCCACAAAAGAGAAGCTCGCAGATGCATGGCTCCAACCTGAGCGTAAATCGCTTGCCGATCTCTATGAACCATGTGCAACTAAAAACGCCCTGGGCACCCTCTCGCTTTTAGATCCAGATATCCGTCAGCGCTGCAGGGACCTGGATATTCTATCACTTCCCAGTGCACAGATCAAAGAAGAACAAGAGTGGGAGGTCCACCGTGAACGGGAGCGTGAACGAGAGGTGGAGCTGCCTCCCCTGGCAGAACCAGCAGAACATCATCTTCATCCAGCTGTCACCAGATTTGTGAAAACTGGTGTCATCCCTCAATTCCGCTCTGGCGCCTTCATTCCAGTCTTTTCAACGCTACAAACGAGCTCTGCAGCCATTGAAAACGTAGGCGTCTGAAGCCCATTTATTTTGGCTACCACAGACTTTTGCACCACGATCAAGCCTGAATCTACTCGAGGGACCATGGATCAGTATCTACGACCCGTCCAGTGGGTTCTCTCTAGTAAAAGGGACAAAGTACTCGTTGTTCTGAGCCCATTCGAGGTCAACCTGTTGCTGCCTGACATCAGGGCTAGCGAATTCGTTCACCTTCACTTGTACGCACCCCGTACATCCCAGCGCATGAAGCCATCCGATGACCTTCGACTGTACACCATCCCTCCCTTGCCCTCAGACTGGACGCCACCTGGGGGCTTATCGATCAGCTCAACGTGTTCGCGGGACAGCTCTATCTCAGGGACTATGTATCATATCTCAGGGTATGTCACCTTCTCGGTGTACCTGCAACGAGACGGCCGCGGAACCAGGGGAATCCGTCAAACATTCGTTGTAGCGACAAGAAAAACGAGACCAAGTCGTCCCGGTCGAGCTCGTCCCTGCCTTTTGTGAAGGCGCTACTTTCCATTCGGACCAGAGGGTTGCCGTTCGCGGAGTCGCGCGTGGGCAGGATTCTCCAAGGACAGATTCTGACGAAGAAAGCCTTTGAAAAGTAGGCGCATCCTGCCAAACTTGTGAACAATATCGATGTTGCAGATGATGATGGACAATCGGTTTCTTGTGCAGTGAGTTCTGTCATTCTTACATAAATCGGAAAGAACTCATTATCGCCCTCGCAGCCTATGCCTTTCCTTTTTTTCGTCCTCGTATCATGCCGTTGTTATGTATTTAGTGTGTGAATGGGTAATCGGTTTCAAACTCTCGTCTAAGTCTGTAGTGAGTACACCGATAAAGGGTACCGAGATCATCAAATTTGCTTTTTTTTTTTTTGAGGCACCTGTCTCTTCTGTCCCTCCAACCCGCTCTCTGGGATAGATGCGAAGACGACAGACGAAGAATGGGTAGTTTGTCTTGCAACGCAACAGGCGACAAGCTTGTTTGCAGCACGCATCTAGCTCTTGTAAGGTAGTTGGCCAATTGCAAGAATGGCGCAGTTCATGGTGCATGGACACAACACCCAAGCAGTTGCTCGTAGACGGATGTATGTCTCCCGTCTGTTGTCCTCCTGATTAAGTGCAACGACGCCCTGTAAGTCTCTCATGGTCTAGGATCATCCTTTGGTGCCCACAAGGTTGATCATCGACTGCCCCCCAAAGGATAGATACACAACGACAACAGCAAGGCGGTTGTCTAGATCATCAAGATGCCTCTCTTGGAGGTATGTCACTTCACAGTCAACCTCACCCAACCTGACGACGCCCGCCGACAGTCATTCCTTTGCGATGGCGGAAGACCACCTCGCAAAGTAACTAATGGCGAACTTTCTCGTTTGCGGTGTGCATCTCACCCTTGCAAAGTAGTTGGTCACCCATTGACTCGTCAAGTTAACACTTGGACAGAGTTCTGCTCCTGTTCACGACGTGGATGTCTGGAGCCCATATATCTTGGCAACGGCAGACTTCTCCCAGACGGGCAAGCCTGAATCCACTCCAGGCGTCATGGATCAATGTCTTCGACCTATCTACCAGACGATCTCAGGCTTTCTTCTATCCCTCCAACTGGACTCTACCCTGGGATCTGATCGACCAGCTGAATATTTTTGCTGCACAGCCCTATCTCAGAGACTTTCCCTCATATCTCAGTTTATGTCGTTTCCTCGGCGATCGTACGAAAAAGTTGTCGAACGACATGACTGTCAGGGGGTATTTATTCAACATTCCTAGTAATCTCAAAGAGACGGAGATTCTGCCCTCGGGCTCTCCACTGCCTGCTGTGATAGCACTACTTGTCATTCGTACCGGAGGACAACCCTTTTCACACACTCACATGGGGAAGATTCTTCAAGGGCAGGTTCTAACAGAAAAAGACTTTCAACAGTAATCGCCGCGACTCACCCTCATCCACAATAATATCTACATCGCGGAGTGATGATCAGCTTCTCTTCGATGGTGGGTTCTGCTAGTTAAATGAACATTAAATAACGCGGGATTCATCATCGCTCTTCCAGCCTTTCTCGCTTTTCTTCCTCCGCCATGTCGGGTTATTTATGAATGGCGCTTTCGCTCACTCCTCGACAGAGCAGCGATGCGTTGATGGGCCACGAAAAAGAACCGTGCTGGTTTTCCTCAAATGGACTCGATGTAGCTGCCAATCTAGCGCAATCGTCGTTTGAACCCTGCTGTATTCGATTTATCCAAGGAGCATACCATTTCGTCATCTGGTCCAGAAGGAGCGACCAGTTCATTGCGATTGCCAAAACAGCCCGTCACTGACAGAGTCAGCAGTCGGACGCCTCAGAAGTAAGAACAAAGATATCGACGGACGAGGAAGATACATAGTTTATCAATGCACAAATACGAGCTTGCGACTGAGGTAAGATGCATACTGTCTCCATGTTCGTGAACCCCGCTCTTCAAAGTCCCATAGCTCATCACATTTGCATGCGTCCTTTGCACGGTCATGCTGAACAGTTGAACTTGAAACAAAACGCCAAAGTGGCAGTTCACAAACGCAAAGTACAAGCCGTGTGTCAATAAATTTTTGAAGCATCTGGGGCAGTCCATCAAGGAAATTTCCAAAGGGTCGCTTATGTTGCAAGTCTCTGAAACTAAGCATATGTACCTTTTGTATGTAATGTTGACAGGTTTCAGGCCAACGACGGCCATAACACATCACTCTGTGACCTCGCTGTCGTAAACTTTGCTAAAGTTTTTGCAAGTGGGGATGGGGCTAGAAGGCGGATATGGACGCACCAACAGTCCATCTTCCTCCTTTCCTGTACACTTTCGACCTCCTCCCGGCGTACGGACGAGCATGTGTGTAGGGTGCGTACCTATAACGAACGATGGGAAGCACGCGTCAGTTCAGAAGGTCGGATATGTAGTCCGCCAGACGTACGTTACATATGTGCATTTGTTGGGGGATGAACGTTGAACCTGGGAGACTCGTCTGAGTTGAGGCCGAGACTTTTGTGTGAGGAAGCGGGGTGCGATGTGGCACGGACGAGCAGAGAAAGCTGGTGAGAAAGGGCAACGCGGGCAAAGGGCATCAAGGGTCGACGATACTTTTAGCTTGGATGACATGTGCCAAGTCACCTGGACGCAAAACCCGTCGTTTGGCTTGCATCCGTCGAGCATACACGCGACGCATTATGGTGCAGGCGATGGCCATGTTTTAGTGATACGGTGCTCTGGAGGTACAGAACGCAACGAGAACGCGAGGTAATGGAGGGTGTGCACTGATCAATATGAGCAACATACATAAGATGTGAAAAATATACACACCACGACCTGCTTGTTGACCCTCACTGTTGCAGCGAGTCCAGGACAGGAAACAAGTGGCAAGGATGAAAGCTGGTCCTCTCGCTGTTTCGAAGAATGGCAAGTGGATAGCTGCGGGAACACAATGAGAAGTATTTGTGTCGGATGCAGAGACGTACGCACAAGCCTGCAAGTACGGGGTTGGTTACGCAACGTTTACTGTGTCAAGACTCGCACCTTTGGGATGGTGGAAATCAAACGAGACGTGACTTTTCTGACGAAACCCATCTATATCGTTCATCCTTGATTGGATGTCCTGTCGCAGATGGCGAGAGCGACAAGTATGGTATGTTTGCATGACGTGATACGCCAAGATTTCACGTCTACTTGTTCGACTAGAATGAAAGGCTAACTGTCTAATTTGCCAGCGCCACATACCTGTATGTGATGAAATCGAGATAACAAACCCCGAGTTCCATTCATCCTGCAACGTGTTGTTCGTGATGTGGGAGCCCCTCTGACTTGGCACCAAGTTGAACTACTTGGGGGATGTATTCGCACCGTCTGTCTGACGATGAGGCAAGTGTACAAAGGGCAAGAGGACGCCCTACCAATGGAGCAGATCGACAGGCAATCTATATGGAGAGATAGACCGTCCTCTTCATTTTGGTTGCACATGGATAAGCAAGAGCGCACGCCAGGATGGGTTGGGTGTGAGTTGATCAGATTGACGAGTCCGCATGCCTGTAGCGAGCGACAGGATATGCGTGTCAGCGTCAGGAGGTCGGTCCATGTAGGCTGGCAAACTTACATCAGATGCTACTGTTGGGAGACGAATGTATTGAGATGGAAGGCATTGATATGTGGGAATGGAAAGTATCACGAGATGGACAAGCGACTGCTGGAAAAGGCGATGTGGGCGGACGAGGCGAAACAGGGTGGTTGTTGCTTTCACGTTCGGTGAAGGGGCACACCCTCGGACACTTGGATAGCACCCTGCACCCATCGAGCTGGATGGCCTCAGGATTGTAGTATGTTTCCGCGACGGGGTGTTTTGCAAGAATGAGCTGGGTGGAAAAGCACCGAAATGAGCGTGTGTACCGATCCATATCAGTGGTGGGCAATGTGTATAAGAAGCGATAAATACACGGACCACAGGTTGTCTGTCAACCTTCACGATCACCTTGCTGCTGATGGCTCCGTCGTCGACAATGAATGGTATGTGCTGGTGAAAAGGACCCGCGTTAATGCTGACCATTGGACAAGAGCGTTCCGAGCCTCTCGAGATTGACACGGGTCAGAATGTGCGGGCATTGACGTTTACAGCGAACGGAGAGTACCTTGTGAGTGGCCACGAGGAGGGGGTTCGGATGTGGCGAATCAAGGACGGGAAACAAGTGGCAAGAATGGAAACGCAAGAATGGGTCCTCTCTCTCGCTGCATCGAAGAACGGCGAGTGGATCGCTGCAGGGACACACAGAGAACTGCTTGTGTGGAATGCAGAGACGTACGAAGAAGTCATCAAGCACAGGGAGGGCGACTACATCCGCGGGGTCGATTTCTCGCCGGACTCGACGCGACTCGTCGCCGGAACGGACAACAAAACAGCCATCATTTGGGACCTTGCGACTAGCAAACAGGTGCAAACACTCCGTCACGGGAATTGGGTGATCGCGGCGAAATACTCGCCGCGGGGAGATCGCATCGCGACAGCCACTTATTATGGACCCGTTCGAGTCTGGGACAGCAACGACGGTCACTCATTCGTCGACATCAAAGTAGAAGTAATCCCGTACTTCAACACTGGTCTTCTCTGGTCCAACGACCACCTCTTTGTCGTATCTCACAAAAAAATCGAGGAATTCGACGCATCCACTGGCTCAAAAGTCTCGGAATGGCCAGTTCCCGATGCCGATTGGGACTCGTGCATTGCTCTACCAAAGCACGAGCAGTTCATCGCATTTTCTGCAAAACATACTGTCACCTTTTGGGACACGTCGACGCATAATCAACTCCCTATCACTCTCCAACACTTTGGAGACATATATTCCATCGCATTCTCTCCCGACGACCAAATTCTTGCCATCGGTGGAGGAGGGAGAATCACCTTATCGCCCGTGAGCACCATGTCATGTTGGGTTATATCGACTCTGTCTCTGAACAGCTTTCTGGTTCTGTCTATTTGCACAGGCCTCAGTCCCTCTATTTCCCCTACACCCTACTTTCCGCGAACCTGACATTCAAATCGACGACGTTATGCTCGCCTTGTGGAAGTGCAATCACCTCGAAAACGCAGAAGCGTCATTGACTGCCTCGATCAACAAGTCGCAGAATCCGTGCCATCATCTACTCGCTAGTCGAGCTCTCGTTCGCACTCGTTTGCAAAGATGGGACGCAGCCCTCCTTGATGCCGAAATGGTAGTTTTCACCCTGTTCACTCGTACACTGACGCTGACCCTGGTTTACAATAAGGCCCTCAAAATCAAACCGTCACTCATTGCCTACATTGCGAAGAGCCTAGCCCATGTAGGAAACGGCGAGAGGGACAAGGGGTATAGGGCCTGCGACATTGCATTTGAACGCTTCCATTCTTCTCACATTACTTTCCTCCTTCTCATCAAGGTCTGTATTTTTGTCCTGGGCTTCCTTATTCTGCTCACATCCCTTAGGCAATTGTCGTGTTTATGGCGGGAGAGCCCCTCGATGCGATCGCACGGTTGGACGACCTTATTGCTACTGTCAGGCACAACTCAATTTGTTATGTGGTCCAGGTGCATGCATAACATGTTACTACGTGTTGAATAGTACCGCCGACATTTTTAACAGGCATACATGTATCTTCTCCTCGGAGACTCGCGCATGGAAAATACCGACTACGAGGGTGCGGTAAAGTCATTCGAGCTTGCACGAGCTCAGCTACGTCCCTTCCCGAGTCAATCGTTCTTCGTGGTCGTGCTGGTAAATTTCCTGATAAGTGTATTATGACACAGCACTTACTCTTCCCAACAGGTATTGGGATGGGAATTCGACAATCTCGACATCTTGGTTCGACAGCGTCTGTCTGAAGCCCTCTACTCAGCGGGTCGCAGAATGGATGCGGGCAAATCCTTTCTCGAATTGGCCAATACCTATGGAGTGGAGGTGTATAGGCACGGAAACATCGTCGAGTGGGTTTCTGGTGAGCCTACGTTCTGCCCATCCATGTATCCCGTGTTCTAACCCTTACCGTCAGATTTCACACGACGGTGTCTCTCTGCTCCCGAAAGCGACGACGACGCATCGACCACAACCAAACAAGCTGACCCGCCGACGCTTGATACAAACCTTAC
This sequence comes from Xanthoconium purpureum, assembly GCA_038090075.1. NCBI lineage: Eukaryota > Fungi > Basidiomycota > Agaricomycetes > Boletales > Boletaceae > Xanthoconium > Xanthoconium purpureum. The sequence continues at coordinate 816 of JBBPMA010001531.1, read as the reverse complement.
TCTACTCTTGGGGGAGTGGGCAAGAGCGACATTGGCGAGTGGCTCGTGGAACGACGCTTTGGTTGCCACCGGCGGTGTGAGTATTGTCTTTTCTGTAACATATCTCGTCTGCCTGACACTGGGTTTCGAGTTCACCACGACAAAATTCGCTGTTTATCGTGCTATATGCGAATGCTTGGAAGCGATTGACCGCATCACGGATGCGGCTGAGTGTTTCCACAAAATGGAAAGTGAATTAGGGCAGGAGAGACATGACGAGCAGGCGAAATGGATTGCCGGTGAGTGGCCTCGCATAACATGCAAATGCTGTCATTCATGTACCTGTTTTATTCTTAGAGTTCAAACGTCGTTGCTCGGGAAAGCTAGAGGACCTCGGGGACACGAAGAGTGACGATGCCATCTCTCATTATTCAGCAGCACTGGCCCTTGATCCGTCCTCACCACGAAACCTGTTGATCAAACGGAGTAAGGCATACTTATCTGGTGGTTCGTGGCAGGCGGCGTTGGATGATGCAAACAAGGTACGCTGATCTGCCTCATGCAGGCAGGTTCCTGTCAGTGATTATCATTAGGCAATCAAGCTTGATCCGCTGTCTCCATGGGGCTACGAGAGGAAACATGCGGCATTATACAAGGTGGGATATTATGAAAGCGCCGTAACTGCGTTCGAGGCAATGCTCTCGAGGATGTCCCAGTCGCACAATCTACAGGTTCTTGGTAAAGGCGTCCCTGCCGTGCACAGGTTCGTCTACTGATCTTGTTTCGCAGAGCATCATAGCTGATACGTAAATCCTGGAGACACGAGAGTGGCGATTC
>JBBPMA010001530.1:0-10346 GCA_038090075.1 Xanthoconium purpureum | reverse complement strand
TAGGTCAAAGGGGAAGAAGTATAGGAGAGGTGAGGATGTCAAAAGTAAGTAGGTAGTTAGTCTCGTTCTCATGGTAAGGGAAAAGATCTATGTAGACTCGCCGGACGATGCGGATGAGGAAGAAGGTGTGAGATAGAAAGAAAATCGTAACAAAATGCATGGTGCTATATGTCAAAACTGAGGATGCTGCAGTATTATGTAAGTAAAACAAAATAGTGAGCACAGTACAACAGTGCATACACATTTTAAGTACTCTATTTACTGTAACTACACACTGGCAACACAGTTCAGTGTCTCAGAATGTGAGGGAGCATCAACTTGAGCCCAACTTGTAAGACTATCTGAGCCCAATGTACCACTCTCAGTAGTCCCACCAACTTGAGAACATTGCTTCACTGTTTAGGAGTTTGCATCATCTTTAGGTTCAAGGTGGTGTTTGGAGCTACTGGCAGAGGATGTATTTGACATCTGAATCAAAGGTAAATGTGGCAAAGGATGGTCGGGCAAGACCATGGAGGGGGCAGTGGAGGGAATGGACAGGATTGAGGTTGTACTTGGGGTGAGGGTATTTTGCGGCACAGTGTTTGTGGTTTTATTTGACTCCTTCACTATCCAGTAGCTATTCGGGAGCTTGGAGAGCACCACAACAATAGAATCGATGAAATCATCATGAGTGAACTGGCAATTCATCTGAAGCTTGTCTCCTTCAAATTTTATGGGCAAGACAAGCTCTTTCCGGATTTTCTTGAGTAGCAAAACAAGGGGTTGGAAGTATGAGGAGACATGTGGAAGTATGGGCCCAGTCCAGCTGAAATCGGATTGAATCGCAATGACCTTGAGGGTGCCAGGGTGTGTAATGGCAAAGTAAGGGTCAAAATAGTGTGCAAGTACTTTGGGAGGTTTGAGTCTGCCAGGGTTGTTGTACAGGAGACAAATGGCAAGCAAGATGTAGAAGAACAATTCTAAGTCATGGTGATCTTGATGTACCACCAGCTTTCCAGGTCCGATATGATGAAGCTCTGCGGCCATCCATGCCCACATTCCCTGGGGCATATCAGGAATATTGAATACATGCTACAGACTAACAATGTACCGTACGCTGAAGGGGGCTTGCATCCGTCAAGAAACCAGAATCACTGGGAAGGGGCTCGTCGGCCATGGGAATGACGATACTATGGGTGCTTTTCAAGTCTGTCTGAGATATTGGTGTTACAATTATCTTTCTTTGTCACACCTTCTTCCTCATTCGCACCGTTCGACAAGTCTACTTTGACCTTTTTCCTTACCATGAGGACAAGACCAATCACCTACTTACCTTTGATGCCTCTGCTTCTCCGGTACTCTTTCCTCTTTGATCCTCCACCTCTTTGATAGGACTATCCACTCCTCTGACTATTTCTCTTATAGTAGTCACGTGTCTCCTAACCTTCCACATCATTCTACTAGATTCCTCTTAGGTAATCAGTAGTACTTTAAATACCCACTTAGCCTGTATTTCCTTCTTATTCTTGTTCTGCGTAATAACAGCGTCAGTCTTGCAATCCACAACTCGTCTGAGTAGTGACCTAGTATCTTCCCCTTGAAACTTCTTTGAGGACGCAGCGTCTCTTCGTGAGTACCTCCCTCAGAGTAAGTAAACCCTTGACCTCGATGCAAGTCTGTCGACTCGCGTAACAATTGGTTCCTTTTCACCATTGACATGAACTGTAGGAGTGGTGCCTGGAGTGGGCTCATCGGAAGGGGAAATGTTGACTGGGACAGCATAGTCCCAATCGCCAAGAAGACCACGATGGGAGATACTCTGGATTTTTGCATGGATCTTGGTTCTCTCAGGCTCTTAGAGCACTCGATTTATGAAGTTGGTGCTGAGGTCATCATGAATCAGAACAAGGAGGAGATTGAAAAGACTAACATCATGGTGTAGTATGCCCACATTGTTGAGAGCATCATGATGAGCTATTAGATGTAAGTGATCAACGCTGGACTACGAAAAGTAACTTGTACACACCACATAAACAGTCGATAAGTCCGATGAGCAGCTCAGAAAGTGAAGTAAAGTCGAAGATCAGATAGCCCCTTGGTTTCGAGACCAGATGGGACAAGGCATGCAGGCTGTACAAGGATTGAGGGCAACCATTGACAAGCAAACAGAGGATATAAGTCAAATAGTTGATGGGGTCCCGAGTGATGGGATGTTGAGTCCGAACCTGTTGCTCATGAACCAACCTCAGTATGTGCTTCACATTGGCCTTCTCAAGCATCCTCAAGATCCTACCTTCAGTGTATTGTTGTAGCAGATCAACCCAAGAGTCCTTCACAATGACATCCTCCTCTTCTTCATCAATAGTAACTTTGCCACTCCACACGGTTGTGCCCCAGCTGTGCAATGACCCGGAAAAAAACAACAGCATGTTGATGAGGATGCTGTATTCTGACCCTTGGATGGGTATTTGAATCCTCATGTGGCTATTCTGAGTGGGGGATATGGAGTAATCGAAGCCAAGCATAATTCCGTCTGTGAACATGATTCCAAGAAGAATTTGAAGAAATTTGCTGGGGAATCAATGGATATTGAGGGGGTGAGTGGAGATGGAGCCTCCACAGTTGAATAGTGTGAGGATAATGTGTGTACCTAGGAGTTGAATCCCAAGTGTTGCACACCGCCCGTCCTGAGCTTCAAGCTGGAAAGCCACTTTTCCAGCAAGTTTGACATATGACACCTTCTTGTTGTCTTCATTGTACTTCTTCTTCACTTCTCCCATGGCATAAATGTCGGTTCACATGTCGAACTTCTTGTTTTTTGCATTGCATTTCGTGATCACCCCCTCCTCACAAAGGAGGAGGTCAGGTTTTCAAATGGTGCTGCTCAAACCATCCAGGGGGTTGTTAGCTGCCTTCCCAGTCCATCGTCTATCATAGAGTTAACCATGAAATGGAAATGTAGCAGTCTAGACTACTTACCTTGTACATAGATAGGAATCCAGAACATGCTGCACTATACTGTTGAAGAACTGTGCAACTTTCTCCTCCAGGCCATCTGGTTTGGACATATCAGGGCAGTATGCCCAGTGGTTGTCTACCTGCTGCCATAGTTTGTTCATGTGAGTGATGATGGATTCAATGCCCCCAGGAGCAGTACTTGAGGGGGGGAATAACTTGTTGTCTGGGAAAAGCTTGGCCAGAAAGTCTATCATCTGGTGCTGGTTGAGTGTCCAATGCACAGGGGCTGTGTCTTCTGTAATTTTCAGGTCCATGGATTCATGATATACATCCACCCTGTGGCGAAACTAAGGTGGTGTGGCGAGCTGTTGACAAGCCAATCAGCAACTTGTTGCTAATTGATGGATATTGAATATTTGATTGCCCAACGCACCGCACATAGTGAGAGTGGTGTGTTGTGCTTAGTAATGCTATCAGAAATTTTTTCATTGGACTATATGAGGTATAATTACCCTCTGCAGCATCTTCAGTAGGATGTGAGGGTAAAGTTGGGAGTATCAGTGCTAGTTGTAGTCACAGTATGGAGCGGTTGATGCTTATCAAGTGATAGATTGCATCAAGATTGATTATTACATATAAGGGGGTTCTACATTACTATGAAGGACATAATGCATAATAGAACTCCCTTGACCAGTATTTGTTTAGCCAAAATTCAGTTGATAACTTGTAGCTGTTCTGTCTGGTCAAGCAAGAATGTGCTTCCTTACCAAAGTTTGGGATCAAGTGCACGGCCGATTGAATGTGTAATACCAGGACTACATTCCCAACATGTCTCCCATGTGAAGTCATCACCTGTCTGAGAAAATGCATCCCAGTCCCTGGGTTGATGTTGCTGGGATTTCCCTGTCAAGAGATGATGTTGAAGCACTGGACATAAGCAGCAAGATAGTTGGCGTTCACTGGACAGAAAATAAGCCTGAGCTGGATGATGATGTGACCTAACACTGATATCATAATACACACACTGTAAGATAGCAGCTCGATACTCTTACCTTTGACACCTTGCCATGGCCAGTCGCTATCATGGCCAGGACTGATGATGGCAGTGTCATAGAGTCTGTGAGGGCGATTGGAAGAGTGAGGGAATGCCCTCAGCATTTGTGGAGTGTCCACTCTTTTGTCTGTGTGATGAAGGAATTGCTGAACATGTACTTTGTACCATACTTGAATGTGATCAAACGGGAGTGGACAATTGAGATTCTGAGTCCTGACACCTGAAACATCATGGTTTATATGATTCTGAACACGTTGCAGAAACTCCCAGATGGCAGGACGGAGGTCTGGGACTCCAAAGAACACAGCAGCTTTGTCAACAGTTGTATGAAGTGACAGCTTGTTTGCGATGTGGAATGCAGTGGAGGAGGAGGAGAAAGTGCAATGGGGTTTCAGGGCATTGGGAATGCAACCACGCAAGAGGGCTTTAGCAACAGCAAAATAGTTGACAGTTGATCAAGATACATTCATGTGTTCAGAGAGGGAAGGAGCATCCAACTCGATATCGTTGTCCTCCTGGTCAAAATCAAGGTCATCTTCATCAGGGAGAGGTGTTTGTTGGCGACAAGCTTCAAAATATGTGGCGACATTGAAATGGAAGCACTTGTCTGAGTGATCCAGGTAGCAGGCAATTTGGTTGTAGTAGTTTTGATTGTTGCTGAGCCAAGCAGGTACTTTGATCTCTTGAATGTGAGCATGCTTGGTCGCATTGGCAGACCACTGCATTACAGGTCCTGAGGGTCAAATGCTTGAAACCACGCTTTGCAGCAGTTCCAGCTTGGGTATCTCCCAAGTGTTGCAGACACTGGCCTGCATGATAGCATTTTTGTGGTCATGGAATAACTGGAGAGTGTCTGTCAACTTTCTGAGTGATTCATCAGAGAAAACAGGTGCTTGTGCAAGATAGCGAAAATCGAGCAGCACATGGATTGCAGTGAGGAATCGGTGTGGGACAGCACCAGCAATAATCCCTACAATGTAGCACTGGATAGAGCGATGGTCACACCCAGTGACCTGTTTTAACCTAGAAATGCCATCCTCGAATCCGCAATATCCAACTGTAGGTTGGAGAAGGGAGAACCTGAAATCAATCTCGAGAGCGGTGATAACTGTGATACACCACTTGATATCGTGATCCCATGAAAATCGATGGAAGTGATGCAGGGGCTCTATATAAAGAAAACACGACAGACATGATAACAGCCAGTCTACCCAAAAGGGTTCCAGAACACCGTTCAAGAAGAGGGCCTTGGTGGCCTTCAGAAACGCCTTGAAATCTTGTGGAGAACACTTCTGGCAGGCCTTGCAAATGGCAGTGAGGGTATGAGATCCAGTGCATGGAGGATGTAGAACTGGGTCACCAAAATTCTTTGATGTAGCTGTCATGAACAGGAATGCTTTGGGGTTTGTGCACACCATGAAAGAGAGTTCTGGGGTATCCACGATGTAGGTGGCTAGTGGAGTATAGCAGTATCATAGATTACCAATGGGGTTGCTCATCATTACACCAACGCGCACAGCTGTCTTCAGTGGTTCTACCACCTCATTTAATGCTTGGTGGATGAGTTGATCATGTAGAAGGCTCTGGGTGCGAGTGTCTTTGTGAATGAACTTTGGGATGGGGAGGAGAGCGAGAAGGAGATATGTGTGGAGTGAGATCTTGGAGTGAATTGCAGGATTAATATTAGCAAGGCTGATGAGGAGGGGGTACGCCATACAATTTCCACTCATTATCGAGATGTTTGTCTTGTCTGAGGAAAGTATGACACCCAACACTGTTGCGCCTTCTGGAAGCGCATCCTAGAATGAACTTTCCATGAGTACAACAAACAACACTTCTTAGAAAATGAAACAGACCTGAATATCCCATGCACATTGTTACGCGAGTCAACAGACTTGCATCGAGGTCAAGAGTTCACTTACTCTGAGGAAGGTACTCATGAAGAGACACTGCGTCCTCAAAGAAGTCTTTTGGAAAGAGGAGACTAGGTCACAACTTGTAAACGAGCTGTGGATCGCAAGACTGACGCTGTTATTGCGCAGAACAAGAATAAGGAAAAGGTACAGGCTATGCAGGTATTTAAGTACTACTGCTTAGGTAAGAGGAAGCTAGTAGAATGTTGTGGAAAGTGGAGACACGTGACTACTACGAGAGAAGTAATCAGAGGAGTGGATAGTCCTGTCAACAAGATGGTAGGTTAAAGAGGAAGAAGTATTGGAGAGGCGAAGACATCAAAGGTGAGTAGGTAATTGGTCTCGTCTTCATGGTAAGGGAAAAGATCAAGGTAGACTCGTTGAATGGTGCGGATGAGAAAGAAAGTATGACATAGGAAAATAATCGTAACACACATTCCCCACTCAACCAGTCCTCATATATGCAACAAATGCAAGCAGCTGATGTCCATACTCTCTGCAGGACAAAGGATATGTGGGGAGCAAGAAGTGGATGGCTCAAGAGGGATTGCACACATTCAAGCACTGGGTGATAGAATAGTTGGATGGGCTGCTTGGTGGGAGCATCATATTTCATTTGTTTGCATAGCCACGATGGTCCTGATGGAAGACTCTCTATCTGTCCTTGAAGTTCTTTTGTGGTTCAGAATGAAAGTGAAAGCCAGGTAATCTTGGGTTAATCAGCCACAGTTCGAGGTGGAGATATTGATGACTTATGATACTGAGAGACAACAAAGAGTCAATGGTGGCCATGCTTAGGCCTGACCACATGCACCAGGATGAAAATTGCCATTCTTCAGCAGAGGCAAAGGGGAAATATAAGTTCGCCCACCATTTCTCTGTGTATTCGTCTTGCCAGAATAAGTCCATGAACGTAGCTTCACCAGTATATGACTTGCTACAACCTGGATGAACATCTGTGAAATTTGTCTGAGCATCCAAGTCATCTAGGTCCATCCTGTGATGTCCCAATTCATGGTCGATGCTAGTGTGACCAAAGTCAGAAGGTGAAGATGGAGGAAAATAGTCACCCTTGTCATTTCGTTGGGACTTGGAGTCTGAACCATCACTAGCAGGATTATCTTCTTGATGACCCTGAGGAGTGTTGGAGTGGTCCTGAAACCAGTTAGTTCTGTAGCAAGGCCCCATCAGTTGGTTCATGTGTTGAAGGACACTGGTCTCAGAACAGAACTTCTTTCCACATTGTGGACAGCTGATGTGTTTTAGCCTTCCACAATTTGTTTTTGCTCTGGGCATTGATACAAGTGGAATTCAGATATGGAAGCTGGAGTCTGATGACTTGCACGTATTCCTTGTGTATTTTGTATGTAATCTTAATTAACATGAGTTGACACCATTCTCTCTTGACTACCACAACTTGAATGAGCGCCATGCCTCCCCATTCAAGTCCAGAGAATGCCCAACCTCTATTGGATGACATATTTCATTTATCGCCATTTTTGTCACTTGATCAGCATACCATTTCTCCCATTTACTACACAGCTCAGGTCCCCCATGGACTTGACCCAACATCAGCAACAAATACCATGCGACCCCAGTGTCAGTCCACCAACCTCCCCGCTTGATCAAAAACATCCTGAGACTTTGGATGACTCTTTTTCTCAACCTCTCAATGAGCAGAACAGGGAGGATGAGGAGGACAACGGTCCACCATGGCATAATGTAAGTTTCTATCACAGCTCCCTCACTATCACTGATCTGATTGCCTAGAAAATTGACGATGTACACTACATTGTTCCTTGCCCACAAAACTCCAGGGAAGCCTATCTCCTCTTAAAGTCCGCTCAAGCAGACCATCACATCCTTCTCACCTGCAAGGCTCTCACCCGCCAGATCATTCACTGCAACACTTTGGTCCTGCAATACAATTGGTTGGTGCTGGAGAGGGCACAGGATGATCTGTGTACCACAGATCGTTTCATCAGGCATGTTTGTCTCTTGATTCAGAAAAGCAGGCAGACTGCGGCATTTGAGTATGTGATGCAGACAGATTATTCATCACTTTCATCTGGTACCTTCTTGAAAACTTATTCTCTACCCAAAAACTAATATATTTTCCATTCCAGAGCAACCTTTAAACCACTCTTCTATCAACGTCAATCTTACATAGTATTGTTCATTTGTTCAAGTTGCTGCTACATACATGTAAATGCCACAATATGTAGATAGTACATGTATTTTTAATTTACATGTTATCTGTGCAAGCTGACTTGCCGAGAGTTGTGTCACTGACACTGTATGCTGCATTATTTAGTATCCTCAGGCTGCTCACAACTTGAGATGGCACTGTTCCCCCAGTCTGGGACAGTATTGACCCAGGATGTGACAGTGCTGGGTGTTGCTTAGTTCAGCTGACAAAAAAGTCCAAGTGCCACAGACTGTAACAGCATATCCCAGAATAGGATAGATTGTATCTTGGGTAGGTCACTGTCTGCTTGGCCAAGTCAAAGGCTGGTTTGCCGATGAAGGGTGAGGGCAAGATCACTGGACCACAAAAGCAGCCTATATGCGCACCGAATCAGACATTGGCAGCAACAACACTGCCAGTCACTGCATGAATACCCTGAGTCTTGATCCTTGTAGATTGCCTCTTGAGATTCTGCAAGAACAGTGGGTGATGATCATGGCGGTTGGAGATAAAGGAGTGAGAGCCACAACACAGAGTGATTTGTTGGGGCAAACAAGGCCAACTGGATGAACTTATGGGTTCCATGATGTGTATCAAAGTCATAGTACATTGTCTCAAAAGCATCAATACTGATAGTCTCATATAATTGACATGATCACACCCTCAGCAACAATATATTCCATAGACATGGTTTGCACTGACATTATACTTGTCCATTGTACACTCTGCCACCTGTCAGGGAATATCTTAAATTTGCAGTTTTTGTAATGTAATGCAGCCCACTTCCGAAAGGAAACCGTGTGGTTTTTCCCATTAGCTCTCTGATACCGAGTTGATCATTTCAGATGATCTCACCTGATTCAAACAGTTCTGGTTCCATGGTAACTATTTAACTTATTGTGCACAATAAAAAATGCATGGTCATGACCAGGTCTATCATTAGGGGAGATAGACACATGATGATTTCGCACTGCTGGAGGTGTCCTTCGAGCTTCAGCCCCAGTGAAAAGTGGTTATCTGGAGATTGACTAGGATAGTGATAAATAGGTAGTCCCCTGATGAAAGTGTACCCAAAATATACCCAAATAAACTGATTTACTGTGTCCCTACATTTTGGTAGCCTTATCTCTTGATGCCTGACAGCACTACATTTCAGTAGCCAACCATATCCACTTGATGCACTTATTATGGTTTTGTTCAATCAGTATGTTCTGTGTACCATATTCTTTCTCTCTGACTGACTTCCTCATGCCAGACCGGAAGTGGTGGTGCCTCTGTCGCAAGTTTTGCAAGGGACGATGAAGGGAACTGGAGTCAAAACAGACATGGTATTGACATCTAAAAGAGGCAGAAGAGGACGAAAAAGAAGCTATATGATCAGCCCATCTATCTGAGCACTTCCATGCCCAGATTCAGACTGCTGTTGTGGGTCCTTCAAATGGATTACCTGCACAACAACCTAGGCTGGATGAAGATGAGGAAGAGGGCTCAATCTGGCTGTTGAATCACCCATGTGTAGAGTCTGCTCATGTACTTTCTTATTTTCTTATTTTGTAGTATGCACACTAACAGTTAGTCTTCTCAGGCAGATCCCACTCAGTGCAGCAGAGATGATAGTGATTTTCTGGATGGAATGGATCTTGGTCAGCGCGATGAAGGCAATGGTGGAGACTTTCTGGACAGAACAGGTCTTGGTCAGTGTGAAGAAGATGATGGTGGTTTTCCAGATGGAACGGGCCTTGGTCAGCATGATGAAGACAAGGTTCCAAATGGAACAGGCCTTGGTCAGCGTGATGAAGATGATGGTGGTTTTCCAAACAGAACAGGCCTCAGTCAGCACAATGAAGACAATGTTCCAAATAGAATGGGCCTTGGTCAGCACGATGAAGACAACGGTGGTTTTTCAAACGGAACAGGCCTCAGTCGGTGCAATGAAGACAACAGTGGTTTTCCAAACAGAACAGGCCTTGGTCGGCATGATGAAGACAACAGTGGTTTTCCAAACAGAACAGGCCTTGGTCAGCACAATGAAGATGATGTTCCAAATGGAACAGGCCTTGGTCAGCATGATGAAGACAACCATGACAGTGGTTTTCCAAACAGAACAGGCCTTGGTTGGTGCAATGAAGATGATGACAGGGATGTTCATCACCATCAAAATCCCCTCTATCACCTTGACCTGTCTGACCTCAAAGAGATTGCCCAACTCAATAGCCTCAAACATAACATGCAGTTCATTCAGAGCCTATGC
>JBBPMA010001529.1:0-10347 GCA_038090075.1 Xanthoconium purpureum | reverse complement strand
AGCCACGCATTGTAGAATCGCATGGAGGAGTCGCTCGTACTTTTTGAGTCAGTCGTAAATTCACGATGGTTTTTGAGGACGTCCATCATCTTCTTCCTTAACAAGGTCGATGTTTTCAAGACAAAGCTACCAAAAGTTCGTCTCCACCTGTCAGTGCCCTTCGTTCCCTCACGTCGTTGTCTCTCAGGTTCCACTGGAGAGATATTTCCCAGAGTACTCAGGTGGTGCTGATATCAACAAGGCCGCCAAATATATACTCTGGAGATTTATGCAGATGAATTGTGCACGCCTCTCGATCTATCCACAGTATGTGCTGGGCCTCTGTGTCCCTCCACTCAACTCATGTCACCGCGCGAATCAGTCTAACGCAAGCAACGGACACCATGAACATTCGTTTAGTCTTTGCGGCGGTAAAGGAAACCATCCTACAGAATGCGCTTAAAGACTCTGGCATTCTGTAATTATCCCTGCCACGTGTTCTTCTCTCTCTCTTTTTCATTCTTGGCCCATCGTTACAAGTCGTGTTCGCTATCTATTGGTAAGGAGCTTTTGTTCTCAACCATCACCACTTCGTTGTCATGATGCTGACTCTCATTGACAGCTTGCATTATCTCTGTGGATATTCTTGTCATTCTCCTAGCATGTGGCTCTGTGCACGACAAATCACCATTCTATTGCTCTGCCGCAAGACGTGGCTGCACACAAATGCAAGTTTATGTTACCAACCACTCACGCTCTCGTTTCCCCGGCCCTGGACTCCCTCGTTATATGCTTTCTCTCGGGCAAGTCCAGCCGACAACATCTGCGATGCATCCCCTTTTCCGCCTGCGCACTTTCGTGGCGGGCTTGTCCCCTTTTGTCCTTTTTTGTCTACCCTTTTTCTTTCCCGCCTTTTTCTTCCTTGTCACCTGGTGCTTGTGATGGCATCATGTGGTTGTTCATCACGTGTAATCTAATACACTTATGTCGATAGTCGGAGAGATTAACCAACATTATACAACAGAGCAGATCGTGCGGGAAACTTAAGTGTTTGTCTCGACAAGCTGGAGGGTATGGACGGCGCCATCGCGCGCACCCGCGGGAAGCCACACAATCGTGAAAAGATCGCGCACGACTTTCTATTGGCATACGACCAGTCGAAGAGAATGCTAGCTGTAGTACATTAGACAAAGTACGTATTCGCTTACATTACTGTCTTTCATCTCCCCACGTCCACAGCTTTTGCCGCACATTTTCTTGCACGACAACGCGTGAGGATTTCAGGCGCTCGGAAGCGCAACCAACTTCAAATATCTGTGGTACAGCGATGGATTTTTGATCCATCTCCATCGTGTGTGTTTTGTGAGCGGGAGCGGAGAATTGCTCTTCGTTGATTCGCAAGCCAGGGCAAGGGGATTCTCTTTGGTGACACTCCAGTTCCGGTACGTCTGGTGCTTGTTCGTTTGTCCGCGTGTGTCTTACTGATAATGGACGTGGTTTACTAGACCTGCTACACTTCAACTTGACCAAGTTCCGTATAGTGTCAGCTCGACGCCCGGTGGGGCTTGTCTCCTGGTAGCACAAGCTACAGGGGAGGACTTGTCAGCGGTGGCGTACCACTGGAATCTCCACAGAAGGAATCCCGCTCGACTTAAGCCCGCTACCATCAAGAATCACTCACTCGTGACGTCGTGGATCAGTTAAACTGTGGTGCATGTCATTTTCCTCGACTTCAAAGCACATGCATGCTGTTCGTGCATGCTGGACATCACTCGGAAAGTGGCCGAGTTCATGTTCAAGGAATGACATGCAGGATCTGGAGGTAATACGAGCGTGCACAACTGTCTGATTGATTGTCATGCCGAGGTCTGGACCCCCCTGTCTTGGCTGCCATAGTACAATGCGAGACGATCTCCTCGTTGACGCTCCGCAGCGCACAAACACTCGTGTTCGTGACGGACCGTGATTATCAGCAATACACGCTGCATTTTACAGATATGATTCTCTTGTTTGAGAGGGTGACCAAGCAGCCCACGAGGGATACTCTCAAGTTGGTTCAGGTCCCGGCGTCATCGTTTTCCGTCTTTGCTGCAGAGCTGTGTAGTGGCCAGGATGGTGCCCATCCATGGAACGTCTTGGCCTATCGCGCGGGCGAATGGCTGGTTAACTGTTCGTACCGCTTAAAGATGGGGTCTGTTCGCCTGATCCGGAGAGGTCGCTGTTGGGCGTCCGTCAGCACGAAAAGACAGGTTTCTTTTCCATTCCCTAATCGCCAGTTGTTTCTTGCAGACATTCTCGACCAGGACATCAGAGCGATAGAAAGAAGAGTGCACAAGTTGTTTACTCCCAGCATGCCATTGTCGCCTCGCATACACCCGTCTCTTATCTTTGCACCAGTTCGTACACTGTCTGTGTTCTAATTTCGGTGCTTGCCCTCGTCTGACCCCTAGCGGTTGCTATGCTGCTCAGCCCAGACTTTTCGAGGAGAATTGCGCTTCAAGTTGTTGAGCAGCCGGTGTGCCTTTCAAACCCCCGTTCAAGCTTCTATTGTCCAAACCCTTTGATCCGTGGATCGTAAACGACTCCAGGTATGCCCGAAGAGCCAAGTAAAGGATCAGGTCTCCCCAGGTACTCACCATTCCCTGATCGTCCGTCATTTCTTGACTCAGAACACAGTGGGCACCACGTCGCTGAAAAATCCTCCTCGATCGACCGCAAGACCGATCCAGTTGATGGAGTGGTGCACAAAAACCGCCAACCATGAAACAGTAGGTACTGCACTGTCTGGAGACGTTGACTGTTGTCAGTTCGTTTTCTCGCATGCTCACATCCTTGGTTTTGTGGAGGGAGATCGGATGTATTTGCTGACGATGTGACGAGAGTATCACGTGGGTGGGGAGGAGGACGACGATACACAGCATACCCCACTCGAGTCGATCTCATTTACTCATGCGTCAACGGGAGGCAAACAGAGTCGGGCCATGTTGCAAATGGGCAAGGATCCAGTAGAGACATGGATGCGCAAGGAGAGGTGCGAGGCAGTGTCTGCGGAGGGATTCAGTCAACGTACGGAGGTGTTTGAGAGGTTGCTGGGATTCGTGGGGGAGGAGGTGAAGCAGCCCAACGGGTCATTGTTGGATCTGGTCAATGCAGAGGACGGGTTGTAATATCATTTCTAGAAGCTCTGTTGGTACATGTACGATACAATGTTGTGCTCGTCAAGGTTGATGGTGCAGCCAAACTTGTAATACAAGATGACCTTAAGTTCTTTTCGCACTCCTAGGCAGTGGTAGGGAGGTGGGCGAGTTGGGCTGTAATGTTGGATTAGTCTTTTTCGTGGTGTTGGATTGGGACAGATGGAGGAAGGACTCGCTAATTCTGTAGCTGAGGGGAGATGAGCTGGTGGATGGTGATGGCGATGGAGGACGTACAGCATGGGTCTGGTCATCATCCGTCAGCTCGAGCTCAGTTGCGAGGTCGTCGAGGTTTCTTTTTCTTGCTGTTGGCGTCGTGGGTGAGCTGTGCGAATGTGAAGGAGAGGTTTTAAGCACACCTTGAGCGCATCGAATCTGCCCTCGATCCCACATAGAAGCGTATTCAACTTTGAGAAGGTGTTAATGCGCCGTTGGTCCTCTGTGTGGGGGATGTCGATGAGGGTGAGGATGAGCTGGTCGTTGATGGTCGTTATGGACGTACCCCAGGTGACCTTGGCAGCGTTGTCGCTCTCTTCTTCCTCTGCCAGCTACATGTCGACTGAGCGTCCACCGCTGTTCGTGTACCTGGCTTCTCGACGCTAAATTGAGATCCAGCATGGTATATAACCTCTCAATGACGATGACACGATGGGAAGGTTTGGTAGCGACTGCATCTGGCGTCAGGTCTTTGAGCGCATGAGCCAACCATAGACGACTGGACGATCGATTAATCACAACGCAGATGGGCACGTAAATGAATCGACATATGCGTCGAACGCCATGTGCGTCTGAGATCATCCATGGCGTTGAGTTGGGCTCGGGTGTGAGGCCAACAGGGACTGCTTGGGCTTTAGGTGGGCAGTGGGCCTGGAGGAACATGGTTAGGCGAGGTAGATGTGGGGGCGCCTGGGATCAAGAGGTGACTGGTGTTTGGGACGCTGAAGCCTTGGTGTCAGTCAGTGCCTTTTTCGTGTCCATTTCACTTACAGATTGAGGAAGAAACGTGCGTGGTCGATAGGACACCATCCATGTTTGTCATTCCTCGGGATCCACTGACAAAAATCTCAAATAAATCGTCACTCGTCCGAGTCAATAACAACCGACCTTCTGAAGCCTGAAAGTAAGGGAGCTAGTAGCGTTTACATAGTAGCCTGTGATAGTGGTGCCAACTTGAGTTGCGGTATCAAATTTGAAACGAGGCTATGCAGTCAATGATCTATGGAAAGCCGGACAACCGCGCTCAATTTGAGATTTGAATTCACCGATTTCAATATTCCATTTGGAAATCGTCGGTATTGGGACTCCAGTCACCACATAGCGAAATGTCAGATGGTTGGAATGTGCGCCGCAGCGGTACATTGTATCCAGTCACCACGTAGCAAAAGACATACGGTCATATTTAGTACATCGTATGTGTCACATTGGACGGTATGTATTGGATAATAAGTATTCAGTGGTTGGGAAACCGGCTGAGGTGTCTAACTGCGAGACGAGAGAAAATGTACCCCGTGATTAAGTAATCTGGTGGCTGTACACGCGCACACTAAACTCCCCTCAAAAGGAAGTACATGTAGGTCTACTTCTGTAGTGAAATGAATAGAAAGGTAAGATAGAAAATACTTATCTGAAATGTTCCAATGGAATTCTATGCGAGGAATCGTGAACGTGAGTAAGCAACGCGTCCCGAAAGTGTCGCGCGCGCGTGGTTACCCGATATTGCAAGTCGCACCTCAGCGCCGTCCAAGTGTGTGGTTGGCCTCGATCTACTCCAGCGGCCTTGTCTTCGCGTTTCGCGCTTCGGGATTGCTCCTCCATCGCCTCCAGTCAGTATACAAGGCATCCGAATGGTTCAACTCGCCTGGTACAGCTTCGATGTGACTGTTCAGCTTGGTATGTCAATCCGTGTGAAGGCTGACATCTTGTAGGGTTTGTTTTGAGTCGTCCTCAACGACGCGGTGGGTTCGGATGGGGACAGGGTTGTCTGTGGTGATCGGGAAGTGAGATGGATGATCCAGGTACGTCATTCGTCGTGTCTCGGCGCTGCTCGTGCTGACCCGTCTGGTATCCAGCCATTTCGACTCGTTTCAAGTCGCAGTGTGTTGCACTCGTTGTGCCATCCTTCTGGCACCATCTCCCATTGTATCCGGTGCCTTCGACATCGTTTTCGCTGCTCCAATCGTGCTCAATGCCTTCCAACTCGATCCAGTCGTCCTCTTGGCTTCCTGGCTCTCTATCTCGACGTTGCGTGTTTGTTTCGACAGTGCGCTCGTTCTCCTTGTTCCTGGGACCTATCCTATCGATTCTGTTGCCATCCACAACGTTCTTGCAGTCCCAAGTGTCCTTGACGACTCTCAACTCCTCTGGTAGGTCCAATGGGCCTCCTAGGCTGGTGTCTTGACGTAGTGCGTTTGTTTCGACGATGCACTCATTGCTGACATTCCTAGGACATTCCTGGACACTGTGGAAATCGCCTCGCGCCGCCGTTTCGTCGCTCGGGTCGACTGGCTTGTCTCGAGCCCTCCCAAGTGAGTTCTCCTCCCTGTGCTCCAAGCGTTCTCGCTGACGTTATAATGCGTTTGACAGCTCCTTCGGCACGTCCCAAGCGTCCTTGACACCCTCTGACGCCCCCGATACATTTGTGGCCGAATCCTCTGGATGAAAATTCGGCGTTCAAATCGCAACCCATAACTAATTCTCTTAAGACCGCGGAGGAATTCTGTTGTAAGTTTGGGATGTCCCATTACGCGTATTGCTTGAACTGACTCTGTTGCTGGCAGTCATCCCCATGGTGACTCAGAGTGATCCTGGCACCGAAAACTTTGGTATTGCAAACGTGCAGACCATGCTGCGCCAAATGTACGATCCGACCTTGCAAGGCTTCGTTCAACACAGGTGGGTGTGCACCAAGAAGAACATCATCCCTGAGATAACCTGATCACAGCTTCAACGGCGCTTCACACCCGATTTTGAGGGAATTCTCAACCAAGGGGTGGTACGACGTTGGTAATACCCTGCAAGTGCAAGTAGACATCAACCTTCTCTGGTAAATGGAACTAACGGTGTTGCCGGCTAGGATGGTGTTTCTGTGGTCTAGAACACGAACATTTATCTGCACTAGATGCTTACGAGGTTGATGAGCCAAATGTGTGCATTAATGAGATTGACGCTGTGCCTGTAGTTTGGGTGGACTCATTTCCTTCAGATGTGACGAGGGTAAAGTTGATGGCCTTCAAGTCTTCGGGAGCCTTACTTTTTTGTACGCTACGATATAACGTAGCACACATGACATTTCGCTACGCGGTGACTAGAGTCTCAACGCCGACGATTTCCAAATGGGGTATCAAAATCAGTGAATGCAAATTTCAAATCGAGCACGGTTGTCCGGCTTTCCATAATGATCCTAATCGCTGCGACGATGCTACTCTACACGTTCCTCGTCCTATACTCGACCTTGTGCGGATACATGGTTTCTAGGGAAGGAGGCATGCTCAAACGATACGTACGTTCAGTGGCATACTTATCCAACGCCGAACTCGCGCTCACTGCTTGCAGTGCCGATCCAAATACCATCCAATATAAGGTTCTCGTAGGCTATTACTGTAAGGCTGGTAAGCCTCTCCACTCAGCGTTCAGCCCGATCCCACACACTGTACCCGCCCCGCCCACAGGTTCACGTGTGCCAGCGATGGTGAACCCCTCGACCCAGGCGTGCTCCCTCTGCGTGCTCAGCGCTCACTCGCTCACGATAACCAGGTCACTACGGCTGGCTCCATTGGTTCAACTTCCCCATCACAACTGGCGGCCGCCCCAACATCGATCTCTGGCCCGACACCTCCGAATACGACCCCTCTGAACTCTACCCCGCACCTGGCCTCGCCACCGCCTCGGGCGACCCCGTACACCTTTTAGTCTTCTCTGGATCCACCATATCTGATGCATAGGCAGAAACTGCAAAACTCGGAAGTGAACGTAGCTCCGAAGACTCTGGCCCCCAGCTTACGATATTCAAACGTCCGACGGGATGGCGAGGCATCTACCACCACCCAGCTCTCCAAGTTGTACTCCTCGGCTTCGTCTGTTTCATGTGTCCTGGCATGTTCAATGCCCTCACCGGCCTTGGTGGTGGTGGACAAGTGAACTCAAAGGTTCAAGCAAACGCTAGTGCTGCACTATACTCCACCTTTGCCATTTTCGGATTCTTCTCTGGGTAAGTTGGTGCTACTCAATTGTGTGGCCTGCGATAATTCACAATACACGAAAGCACGATCAACAATTTTCTTGGGCCACGACTGACCCTCACGTTGGGGACATTTGGGATACTCTTTGTATATCGCTGCCTTTCTGTACGCTCTCTCCTTTATGTCAGCTTCAACAATATTTCGCTCATTTTTTCCGTTAGGGCCATAAATATTCATCCCGGAGCAGGTCCCTTCGTCATTATTGCAGGTACTCTTCTCGGAATTTGTGCTGCTTTCCTATGGACCGCACAAGGTTCCTTGATGATGTTCTATCCAACCAAGGCTCAGAAGGGCCTATTCGTTGGCATATTCTGGGCGATCTTCAACTTGGGTGCTGTGGTTGGTGCTGCGGTCACATTTGGAGAGAATTTCAACTCGAAGGTAAGTTGATTTACCCAGCAATCAAACCACAAACCTCAGACTTCTTGCAGGCTGGATCAGGTATGATTTAATCTGCCACCTGAAATTTGCAACTGACGGACCTTGTCGGCGTCAGTCGGGAATGGAACCTATGCGAGCGTCCTGATATCAACGAAGTGCATCGGCTTGACGGGCACTTTTGTAGATTGGTTTCTTGATCCTCACCTTTATCGGGGTTGTCATTTTGACTTTCATGGCTGATCTATCAAAGATGGTCCGTACCGATGGCACGAAAGTAGTCCAGCCCACCCATCCTTCTTGGAGAACGGAATTTATCAGCCTCTTTGTCGCCCTCAAAGAAGATTCATGGATTCTGTTGCTCTTCCCCGTGTTCTTTGCGTCTAACTACTTCTATGCCTGGCGTCGGTGTTTTAGTCTCCATTCACCAAGTCTTTCCTGTTGTCTGAAACTGATTCGTAACATGGACAGAATTCGGTGATTACAACGGAGCAATCTTTACCATTCGTGTGCGTGGATTGAACAATTTCGTGTACTGGACGGCTCAGATCTTCGGTTCGCTTTTCATTGGCTACTGCATTCTTGATTAAACGCGGTACAGACGGAGGGTTCATGCCTTTATCGGATGGACCCTCGTCTTTGGTATGGTATGGGTCGTACACATCTGGGCCTACTTCTACCAAATGTGAGTGCACAATGATGTTCATGTACTCCCAGAATGTCATCTTGTCTAACCATGACCTCTCTACCAGAACGTACACACGCCAGGGCATATCCCTGGCAACAGCCATCGATATCTACAGTAAAGACTATCCCTCTCACGTATGGCTCATGATCTTTTTCGGTTTGCTCGACTCCATGTGGTAGACATATGTATACTGGCTCATGGGTGCCATGTCCAATAACCTGGCCAGGCTCGCCGTGTTCACCGGGTTCTGTGAGTGACGGCATAAATGCTCTTTCCATGTACTCAACAGTAGGGTACCTATCCTTCACACAGACAAATCCATCCAATCCGCTGGTGAAGTGGGTGCGTACCGTGCTGACAGCGTCGGACTACCATGAGTCCCCAGCATTCCAGTCGATCTAGGCCCGACATTGAGTGTATAATGTGACAGATACTTCAATATCTTCCTTTTGATGTGGGCGCTGACTGCGGCTGGTATGTTGTTTGCCTTTCCGATGGTCTACTTCCTGGTCAACTGAGACGGCCGAGTCCATCATGTAAAACTCGTCACTATGATCCATGACTTGAGGGATGATTGGGCCCTTCCACAGTTCATGAATAGCATGGGCAATCTTGGGCGGGAAACCAAAGGAAGGTGACTCAGGATTGACACGGTAGTCGAAAATAAGGTCTGCATTGTCCTGTGGTAGCACAGATGAGGTCGTAGCATGACATTGGGCAAACAATGTGAGGTTTACATGGTTGGTAGGTTCTATGCAATCGAGACCGATCTTTTGCATTGCAAGAATGACAACTTGAGCACTATCCAGGGTGTTTTGATATATTATAGAGCAGTGAGACATAAGTTCTTCATCCGTAAAACCGCTCTGATGAATGATTTTCATTTGCTTGACAATTGTGGTCTTTCCAGACTCTCCTGAGCCTGGGACAAAGACAGACTTTGAAAGGTACCCAAAGAAAGAGGGGGTGAGAAGAAACTCACCAAGGAGCAAGATTGATTTTGTGTTTGTTTCAAGTTCTCCTGGACAACTCCTCAAGCTGCTGGTCAATCTCATGTGACCCCGCCGTCTCAGGGGTGTCTGGAACAAAAAAACAGTTACCCATGAGCCAGGTTTGACTGGGAGGGGAGAAAAGGGAGGCTTGTTGTGTCAGGTACAGTAGTGGTGATAGCCCATTGAGATATTCAATGGGCTGTGACAGCACTGTGGGGACAACATACGTTATTGTTGCTGCCATTACCAAAAGTGCAGTGCATGTGAGCGCGTGTGAGGGGTCCATTGCAGCAGTTGGCATATCCTAGTGGTTGGCATCCCAAACCAATGGACCATTGGTGGCATGGATTTGTCAAGAGGATTGCACAGCATTCCTATGGTCTGATTCCCCTGAAACTTTTTGGTGGTGTAGTTCAGGGCATGTATGTCACGTGACTCGCCGAGCATATTGCCTTATATGGTAATATCCGTCATAATTAATTCGACAACCTTGCCCACTGCCAGACAATGATTGCGGGGTTGCGGGCCGGCGCGGAGTGCCGGTCCGCGGCCCCGCGGAGGCCATATTCTACACACCACTAGGAACATATTTCCCACTGACACCTTCATGTCATCTGCATTCCCTCCTTAGATATACATACTTTCCTTGTTTCAAGGAATGGCTGTGGCGCGACGTAATTTCATGGTAGACCCTGGGTTGTTACACTCACAGATTGCTTCCCATATACGTATGATAATTACACCCTGTGCGCCATTTTGACCGGCGGTCTCCTCATGGAGCTATGAATATTCCTTTGGTTTATTGCTGGAATCTACAAATCCACTTGGCGCGGCTTACCGTCAAGTGTCGCGGACTACCGTCGCAGGGAAAGTTGTTT